>WNWK01031498.1:0-2500 GCA_009830355.1 Cherax destructor
AAAAAGGCTTTCGTGATTTCTCCCATTGTCGGACATTGATGAAGTGAAAATCCCCCGATTTCTCTTTTTCAGGTGGTTGTTTACTTTTTAATACCCTTTTTACTGTGATCTTATTGCATATATACCCTGTGTAATATATGAGTAATATTACCTGAAAAAAAGTAGAATTACCAGGCCCCCTTCGTTGTGAAGGGTGATTTTTTTTTAATCAATTGACGGGAAGTAAAAAGTGCCTTTTCCCCGTTGTCATCTTTTTCAATACGTCGAAACCCTTGCCTAGCTGTCTGTATTTGGGGGCCCTAAAAAAAAAAAACAAATTCAAACATTCATTCAATAGCTGCCTTCAAAATGAGAACATACCATTCAACTGACTCTATGTAATGGAACCCCCCAACTCTTCTTCAAAACAGGTAATGTTTCCACCCCCAGGACTGGGTCTGGCTATCCTTTTCCCAATCTCTTTAAATTTACCTTTCCCCAACACCCGTTAATTCAAACAACTTTTTTATTCCGCCAACCTATTCTCTTTCCACAGGCTTGGGGAACCCACCCAATAAACCTTCCACACCCCCCCCAAACCCCCTGGACGCCCACCCCCTAAAACCCAGATCTATACCCCTTTTGGGTGATGTATCCTCTTCCATACTCTCAAAATTTCCCCAATTATTTCCCCGTCTCTCCTCCGCCCTCTAAATTTTTTCGTAAAAATCCTTGGATTCCCCTTCCCCATCACCTTCTATTACATCTAACCTCACCCCTCACACTGGTACATTTTTTTTTTTCTTGAGATTTCTTTCCCGGGTCCAAAAAACCCCGTTTCCCGGGCACTTTCATTCTCAGTCGTAATCCTGTCAATGTTAAACCCTTTCCCCAATATTTCCCCCTTACCTCCCTCAAAAATTTAATCTTTCATTTTGTTTTTTTTTACCAAGTGCCATTTCAATGTTGGTTTGATTCCCTCCCCATCCTTCAAACTTTTTTTTATCATCGGGGATTTTTCTTCAAAAAATCAGAAAAACTGTACTCACCTATTTTGGTTGCAGGGGGCGAGTCATAGCTCCTGGTTATCCCAAGGTTGCTGTAACGGCTACCATTCGTATCGGATTCGTTACATTTTTACAAAACTCACACCCTCTTTAAAAATTAAAAACTATGGGGAAAGTTTCTCTACTTTTACTAAAAAAATTTTTCTCTAACTTTTTTATACCTCCTCTCATCTAAAAACATTTCTATTTTATTTTTTTTCTTAAACTCATTTGTCCTTCCCAGTCTTTCTCGGTTTACTAATTTTCTCCAGAACTGTTCCTTTTCTCAAAAAATTTGCTGTAAAATTCTGCTACTCTGTTTTTCATTTTCACTCTTTCACAATTTTTTTAACCCTATGTACTTAAAATACCTTTCTTTTTTAAAAAATTACTCATGTTAACGTTGTCTCCCCTACCCCCTCATCTCCCATTTCTTTCTCTCTCTCATTTCCTGCAACAGTTGCTTTTTCCTCCAAAAAACCTCCAATTCATTTTCTTTCATTTTCTTACCAACTCCAACATTCTCCTTGTATTTTATCTTCTTCTTTAAACTACCAATAAAAATGAATAACTAAATGTAATAGCACTTTCAGTGCTCAATAATAACCCAGAGGGGACAAAACTAAAAAGATTGATTAATCTTGTTTTCGACCCCCTGGACCCTTTTTCAGATCAAAAAACATACCTTAAAGAAGTAAATTTATTCCCTTTTCCTACCAGTTGCATAATTCACCAAACCCCTTTTATACTACATCCCATTTTTAATTATTCTCCTTTTTTTGATATAAGGGGAAAGGGTTTTGGGTAAAAAAAAGGGGAAATATCTATAAAAAGGGGTCAAATTTGTGTACTGAAGGCTACAGGCAAGATTAAGTTGGGTTGATTTTCAGGAAAAAGGGCAAGTATTTTGACGCGGGTCTTTGTCATATAACAGCTGGAGCTTTTGGTCATCTGACCGAGGCCTTCCCCTGGCTTACCCCCCCACCCCCCTTAAAAATTGTGGTTTGTTTAACCCTTAATTCTAATTTGATTATTCTTATTTCGGGGTTTAAAAACCAGGATTTTCTTTTAAACAATACCCTTGTATATGGACCCTTTTTTGCTTTATCCCATTTGGGTTTAAAAAATAAGACTGCTCAAAAAAGGGGCCTTTTGAGACGTTTCGCCATCATAGTAGGCTTCAAGAGTTGCCGGCGGCAAAATTAAATCTGCAAAATTTTCCAATTCATTTTGTTTTATAAACTTAGATAACTTGGATTAAAAAAGGAGTTTAAAGCCCGGAAGACACGTAGAACTTTTTGTATTTTAAAAAAAAGTAATCTCGGATTTCAAATGTGGGTTAGAAAAAAGGCCCAAAGGAACTAATGCGACTTTTTTATTGTGGAAAGCCTCCCCACGTTTGCCAAAAAAAAATTCTTTACACTAGTTTTTATATCTAACAAATTGTCAAATTCACCATCATTATTAAGCCCAAA
>WNWK01031498.1:7500-22657 GCA_009830355.1 Cherax destructor
TGGCATACAGCATAACGGGAAATTCACATATGCAACATTGGTATCTTTTTGAGGGGCTTTGCCCACATGGGTTCATATCCCTACAAAAGAATCGTGAAAACCGAATAAAAGGGGGTTTAAAAACCCCTTTAACCGGGCAAGACCGGGGGTCGGTTTGAATTATTTTTTGTGCATGTTTTCCTTGATTTGATTCTTAAAATCTGTATCAAACGAAAGAACGAGTGTGGAGAAAAAACAAGTTGATATCAACTACAAGGCCAATGAAGGAGGCGGGAAAAAAAAACTGATTCCCGTTCGATAGCAATTAGAAGCCAGCAGTATGAAACAAAAGGGAACCTTTCAAAAAACAGCGTGATAAAAGGGAAACCCAAAAACAAAAAAGCGGGATATCAAAGATTTGAACTTGAAGTAGGGGCCTGTCCCTTTCATCACCTGGGGATAGTCCAAAGAAATGCTTTTTTAAAGTTTCTCTGTTTAGGTTTTTCAGTCTTCTAGGTCTCTTTCCCTTCGTGATTTTCGCACACCATGAGGCGGGCCCCGAACATCCGGTTCGAGTCCCCGGCAAATCGAGTTTGGTTTGATTAAATATCACTCGTTCGGGGTTACAATACGATATCATTGCTTGTGGGGCTAGTACACCAAAGGGGAGTAGAATGGAATTGCTCTGGGCACCCACACCATCGTATGTCCTCGGATCACGGTACAACAACTAGCTCTGCTGGGTGCGTGATTATTGTAAGTTGGGTGGTCCTGTTGGTTAAACATCGTGTGATTTCTCTCACCTGAGGCGGGCCAAAACAACAGGGTTTTTACCTCGGGTATGATTTTTATTGATATATATATATATATATATATATATATATATATATATATATATATATATATATATATATATATATATATATATATATATATATATATATTTAACATATATATATATTCCGTGATCCTTTGAAATACAAAGAAATTATTGGGAAAAACTTTTAAAGGTTTCGCATTTATTAAATCTCTTCCTTAAAAACTCCCACGCAGCACCTCCCAGTATAACATTAACGGCCCCTGATAAAAGCAGCCCCGGGTGATTCCCCACATATCCGGTGATGTAAAGCGACACACGGATGATTCACCCATTCAACAGGGGGCGAGCGGAACGAACACCAAATGGACCTTTCCCTTCTCACCGCGACTTTTTTCCGGCAAAAAAACAGCCCCAAAAATTCTGTCCTGGTAATGTACTTTGGCCCGTTGAATGGCGGGCAGCGAACAAAGCAGTTGGTTAAAAAAAACAGTGGAAGCAAAAGAGGGGAAACGGAAAAAACCCCCGGCCCTTTGAAGCTGTAACTTCCCTCCCTGATAGCCTTCCCGGCTTTCCAAACCCGTAAACCCCTCTTCTAACTCGTCAGGCGTGGTTTTTGAACTCCACATAGACGAAAAAATAAATGGTCTGAAGTTGGCGGACCATGAAAAAGACAAATAAACGAGAAAAACTTCGGTGAACGAGCTTCAAAAAGAATCAGGGCGTTAATGGTGTTTAATTGGAAGAGTTTGATCTGAAAAGAAGAATCTGTAGAATAAGACACGTTCCGTGGATGATGGAATTCACAACTAAATAATGGTAGAATTCCCAAAAAATGTTAGGTAAATGGACACGATCCACTAATCGACTTTTTTTTTGGCCGTTTGCTCCCCAGGATTTTTTCAACACAAGCCCCTGGATAACCTTCAGTATGGACAGAAGGTATAGACGACGTTTAGATCCTTCAATGACGATAATTGCCCGAACCGACCGAAACGTTCTCTAAATTCTTTTCCTTATTGCGGGTTAATTTACAAAAACTTTTTTCAGAAAAGATTATTTAACATAATTTTACGGGCTCCTGTTGACTTAATTCACTTAAAAGCCCATCTAAGGTACAAATACTTTTACAAAATTTCATGGGGAATTTGAAGGTTTTTCCTAATTCAATTTTTTCTGTACCTTTTATTTAATCACTTTACAAAGAATCGTTGAAAAAGCGCTTTATAACAAGTTTACTCTATTTTACCCATTTCTTGAGTCTTCTTTTGGGTAAAAAAAAGCCGGACGTAGGAGAAACAAATTTTAACAACGTTTGGAAATTTGGATCTTTACAAGTAAGTGTTGGGCGAAACGTCTTTGTTTTCTTCTATGTGTGGGTTGTTTTTTGTTTTTACTCCGGTATTGTGCCTTTTTGTACTATGTTCAAGTCTAGGGAAGGGTGGGACTTGAGGACTCAATTGGGTTCAAAACCCCCCTTCCGTCATTTTCTTTTGTAAGTTTCGTTATCAACTGTACTTTTTATTTAGGTGAACAAGGGGTATCATTTCAAGAAGGGCCCCGGTTCTCCTCGACGGAAGAACCCGGTGCTGCTTATGAGCCGAAGGTTCTCCCTAAAGGGACATTTTAAAATTTAAAGACTATTGTGGTGGAAATGAAATGGGTAAAAAAAAAAGAGGCAACTTTTAGGTAGGGCCCATCAATATTATGAAAAATTCTCATAATGGTTCCTGTTGTTCTTAATATTAAAAACTATAAAAATAAATAAAAATAATAAATAATAATAAAAATTTTTAATAATAATAATAATTTTTTTTTATTTTTATTATTTTTATTAATTATTTTTAATTTTTATTATTATTATTATTATTCTTGCCTTTTAAAAACATAAGTCACAGTAAAAAGGTTTGATCTGAAAAGGAGGTTGACTCAATTCCCTTTGGGTCTGTATTTACTATTATCAAGGGACCCCCCTTTAAGGAATTTTCTACGATTGGCCATTCCCCAAAAACTTCCCTCTTCAAGTCACTCAGATATTCTTCCTTTCACGCCCTTCTCCCCTTTGGAATGAAAAAAGGGTGATAAAATGGGTCTTTTCTGAGTGACTGCAATCTTCCTTAGAGAGAGAGAAGAGAGAGAGAGAAAGAGAAGGAGACAGACAGCAGAAAAGACAGGGCAGAGACAACAACGACAGACAGACAGACAGACGACAGCGGGGGGATAGCAGCGAAAGAGAGAGGAGAGACCGTGAAGAAAGTGAAAAGGGTGGAGAATTTATACGAAACATTAAAAACGTAATCAAAGACAGAGATAAGAAGATTTGCCTGTTGAAGGAAGAAATTGAATAGGGAATAAAGTGAAAGAAAAAATGTCTGGTGAAAAATTTGGAAAGGGGTTAAATGAACATGGTGGAGAAAAAGAGCTGGGAGAAAGGGAAAGTGAAAGAGCCCAAACAAAAAGGTGAAGATGACGAGTGAGAAGAGAGGGAGGGAGGGGGAGAGAGAGAGAGAGAGAGAGAGAGAGAGAGAGAGAGGAGAGAGAGAGAGAGAGGGGGAAGGGAGGGAGAGAGGCGAGAAAAAAGTATGAGAGGGTGAAAAGAGAGATAGAGGGTGAAAATAAAAGTAAAAAGGGGGTCGAAATAGAATAGTGGGGTGGGGCAAGGAAGGGTTGGATGACGTGTGCGGACGGGGGTTAAAGGGGGAAAGGGAAAGACAAGGGAGAAAGAGAAGAAAACGCTTCTCTCTTTTTTTAAAAATATATATATATTATATATATATATATATATATATATATATATATATATATATATTTTATATATATTTTTTTTATATATATTTAAAATTTACTCACCTAGTTGTGGTTGGGGGGGTCGATTCATAGCTCCTGCCCCCCTCCACTGGCAGTTTGGGTCACTGCCCATGCGCCATAGTTTTATCATCCCTCTTCTTAAAGCTATGAATGGAACCTTCCCCCCAAACACCCTTCCCAAATTTTTCCCCTTCCTGACTACTCTGTATGAAAAATACTTCCTTCCCTGTGATTCATCAGTTTTCCCTTCACTTTCCCTTGTTTGTGCCCCATCCGGGAACATTCTGTCTCTGTCCACCTTTCAATTTCCCCAAATATTTTATATTTTTATCAGTCCCTTTTCCTTTCCCGTCCCCCGTGTCGTCGATCGTTTCCCCTTTCCCCTCCTCGTGGACATCCCTTTCCCCTTTCAAACATTTGCCTTTCTCAGTTTTTTTTGCTTGGCTAGGTGTGGGTTCCAAACTGGTTCCCCAATATGGGCTAACGCACGTGTGGGGCCTGAAAGATTCCTTTTTAAAATGTCGGAATGTGTTCTTAAATTTTCCCGGGCGTATGCTGCAGCAATATCGGTTGATTGCGCCTCAGATGTGCTCGTAATATACTCACCCCAAAAATTCCCTTTGGGGAGGTTTGGGCTTTGGCCCCCACTGTATTTTTTTTTGTGTGTGTGTGTGTGTGTGTGTTTTATGAAAAAATATATTATATATATATATATATATATTTTTTTAAAAAACATTATTTCTTCAATTTTTTATTTAAAAAAAAATAACAAGATGTATTTCCTTCTGATGGCCAAAAATTTCCCCGATCCACTCCCCCCTGTTTTAAATATGTAGATGAAAGTGAGGGGAGAAATGTATTGGGGGGAGAATGGGAAGAGAAAAGAAGGAGGGGGGATTGGAAGGAAGAGGTAAGGGAAAGGGAAAAGGGGAAAAAGGGACAGGGGTGAAGGATCGAGGGAAAATGAGGAGGGGGAAAAGGGTAAGTGAGGCGTGAGGTTATTGTAGGATGGGAAAGGAAGATGAAGAAAAGGAAAAGGGTGGGAAAGGTGTGAAGAAGGAAAAGTTTTTTTTTCTCTCGAAAATTATTTCATTGCCCTTTTCTCAGGGGAATTTTTCTGTGTTGGAGCATAGGAGAACTTTTCTCTAAACCCCCCTAATGCTACTGAACCCCATTCACTTATCTTGAATTCTACCTTGTTTTCCGTTTGCCCCCACTATCAATTCACCCAGTATGAATGGATCTTCTAATACCTTTCTCCAGAAGTCTATTAAGGAGAATCTGAATAATTTGTCTTAAACGAGTCATCATACCTTCAAACCCCCCTCAGTAATCTTCCATTACAGATTAACAACCCCGTTCGTAATCCAACATCCACTAATTGTGAGTTAATATACACAATAACCCCAGTCATTGCCCAAAAATGATCTTATTTTACTTATAAAAACCAAATATAAATTTTTTTAAACATTGCTACCACCATCAGATAGCCATCTTGATAGACAAAAAAAAAAAATATCAATCAAGAAAAAATTTAATATAATCCAATATGTATTAAAACGCATTAACACGTTTTTGACTTTTAACATCTCATAAAAAAGATTGTTTCTACAACGTGCAATACGCTTCTCGGGAAAAGGGCGGCCTCATAAAATTGAATTTGAATAGAGGCTCGAGCTAAAATTTAAGATTGAGCGGACGGATTACAGTTGGGAGCAGAGTTCAGAGACATTTATCTTGGATCATGGGACCTGAAATGTTTTGGGAACCGAGGTCCCCGGGGTTTCAGACTCTAAAGGTTGGGTGATGTCTTGGCTCGCTCCCCCAAGATATCAAAGGCGCCCCGGGGTCAAGGAGATGAATAGTGCATTGAAAAAAGCAAGATGAATGCAAACCGGGAATCTGAGATACATAAAGTAAGCAATTTTTTTAAAAACGTTTCTCCCAATGGTTTTTTTTTTTCAAAGAAGACTATGGACGAAATACAAATGTTGCACTGTTGACAATAGTGGAGAGATACGTTGCGAGTTTTACTGATGAGTTTTTGAAACGACGCCCCACTAAACAGTGGTTCTCAACTCGTTTCCCCCCATGGACCCCCAAACCCCTTATAAAAATACGGGCCCTTTAAAATTTTTGATAATGATATAAAGACAATTTGATTTGGAATAATTTTCCATAAACAAATTCGAAGTTATATAAAATAAATATATTCCATTTTGGTCAAAATATTTTATACAAACATAATTTCTTAAATTAAACTTATGCCAAACGTTTTTCCCCAAAATGTGATCTCTTTGGGAAACCCAAAATGTCCCCCGGGAACCGTTAAGAACCACTTACAAACTTATTCATCCCTGTGCTTGTCTTCTTTCCCCCGGTAAGAACTGTCGTGTAGCAGAAGTGTGATGAAGATTTTTCGCTATGATTTGCACTTCTTTACTTGTATTTTCAATGTTTTGAGCTTTCTACAAAAAATTCAAGTAGTACGCGGTAAAAGGGCTGTACTGATAACCTTTCCCAATCTTTCTGTTTAGTAACACTGTATTTTATGGTCACATCTCAGGAAAAAAGTAACTCCCACAATAACCACAACTCTTCTCAATACCCACAACTCACCAGAAACCAAACCCCCCACAATAAACATATCAACACGGTCCAAAAAGGACACAATGGCAAAAAAAAAAAACATCCCTGGCAAATAGCCCTTCACTAAAATTAAAATAAAAAAACTAGTCACTACAAAGCTTCCGGGGGACGTTCCCTAAACAAGTGCAAGGTCATGAATTTGGGGAAAGGAAAGAGAAGACAGGGGACGGAGAAGCCTTACTGATAGGAAAATACAGAAATCCCGCAGGAAAATGGTCTGAGGTTAAAAACCCACATTTCACCCCTTTTTACTTTCTATCCTCAGCAGAATATAAATCCTATGACTCTGAGCACTTTCCAATTTTTTTTTTTATTAACATCGCCCGTTCCCCCAAATGGCCCGAAAAAAAAAACTTTCATCATCATTCACTCCATCACTGTCTTGCCAAAAGGGTGCTTTACACTACAGTTATAAAACTGCAACATAACACCCCCCCTTTCCCGAGTGCCGGCACTGCTTTCTCAGAACTAAAGTCCGGCCTGCCGGTTTCCTGAACCCCTTCATAAATGTTCTTTGCCCCAACCCAAACACGTCAAGTAAAAAAAAACCCCATATCCTTTCCTCCTATCAAATACGCTCCCTGCTGGGAAGTCAAGCCCCCCCCAACAAAATTTCCCTTTCCCCCTCCCTCCAACCTTTCTAGGGCCCCCTACCCCCTTCCCTCCCTCGATTTATCCCTTAAAGTCACTCTGTCTGCCATTCTCTCTAAGCCAAAACCTAAACCCCCCCCTCAGCTCTGGAAATCGTTTTTTTCCCCCCTCCCCCCAATTTTCCAAACCCCTTTTTCCCCATTATATTCACACCACACATTGACCCCCAAAATGCCATCCCCCGCCCCCAGCCTTCCCCTCGTTGCAACATTCATCACCCATGCTTCACCCCCATATAAGAGCGTTGTTCTTCTCTCATCTTTCCCCCTCTTTCCCATGGACAAGGTTCTTTGTCTCCACAGCTCAAGTGCCCCCTCCCCTTTTTCCCCCTCATCAATTTTTGATTCACCTCATCCTTCATAGACCCACCCCCACGCCACTCCCAAATATCTGAATACATTCACCTCCTCCATACTCTCTCCCCCCAATCTGATTCAATCTTTCGTCACCTATTCTTTTTTTTTCCTCATCCCTTACTCTTTCCTATTTTCCCTTTAAATTTTTCTTTTTTTACCTCCAAATTCATCCCCCAACCTTTACTTTTTTAAAATCTCCCAAAAGCACAGTGTCATCACCCAAAAAAATGTAAAACTCCCTTTGTATTTCTTCTTTATCTTTCCCCAACACCTCTTGAAACCCCTCGCATTCACTTCTTTTAAAACCCCATCTATAAATATATTGAACAACCAGGTGAATCACATCTTTCTAAGGCCCACACTGGGAAATATCCCCTTCCCTCCACACACTCTAACCTGAGCCTCACTATCCCCCAAAAAAACTCTTCACTGCTTTCAGAAACCCTTTTCCCCCTATTCCATACACCTGCAACATCTCCCAATTGCCCCCTTCACCTATCCCCTTTTCCAAATCCATAAATGCCACAAAAACATCCCCTTTTCCAAAAACTGTTCCCTATATGTTTCACTGTAAACACTTGGTCTACACCCCCTACCTTTTTAAAGCCCCCCTTTTTATCTTATCCTGCTTTCTGTTTTTCAATACACCCCCTGCCAATCCCTAGGTACCTTACCCTCTTCCAAAATTTTTAAATAATCCCAACCATCCAAAATTATTCCCCCCCTCTTTTTAAAATTTCTATCTTTTCCCATCAATATCCTTCCCCCATTCTACCCCCGCCTCACGCTTCCACCCCACAACTGGCTCTTACACTCCTACAAGTTTATTCCTCCTTGCCCTAAAACGAAATCACAGCTTCCCTGTCTTCATAACATTTTAAAAATTCAAAAAATTTTTTCCCTCTTCCCAAAAATCTAACTCCATTTAATAACTCTCCTCCCTATTTTTAACTTAAATCCATTTGTTCTCTAGGCTTCCCCAACCCAAAACTCATTCCAAAAATTTTCATTTTCAAAAATTTTCTGATAACATCTCACCCCCTCTATCTGCTCTCTTTTTTCATTGCTTCACCACTCTTTTTAAACCCCTCTTTTCTCTCCAAAACTCTTCCCTCCCTTTCATCACTTCACTTTGTAAAAACCTCTCTTGTAACTTTTTTCCCTTACTACTCTCTTTACATCATCATTCCACCAATCGCTCCTCTTCCCTCCTGCACCCACTCGCCTGTCCCAAACTTTTGCGAAACCCCCCTAACCTACATTTTTAAATCTACCCCCCTTTTTTACCCCATTCCCATCTCCTACCCCCTTTTCCTCCAAAATTGTTTATATCTTCCCAACTGCCTCCTCTTTTTGTTTATAAACCTTCACCTCTCTTTTACTTCTGTTCTTTTTCCGTATCTACCACTCCACTGTAGCTATAACTAAAAAGTGATCTATATATCTGTAGCCCCTCATAAACATGTACATCCTGAATTCTCAACAGTCTTTTTTTACCCAAAACATGTCCAACAAACTTCTGTCAACCCTTTTCTATCTTTTCTTATTTATCCCCTTTTTTTTAAAATATGTTTCTTTAATAAACCCCTTTCCAAAAACCCCTCAAGGGTCTATCATTTTCCCCCCCAACTTTACCTACTCCCCTCTCTCATGTTTCTCCCCTTTAATTTGGTCCCCTAAAAATTCTCTCTTTTGGTTCAAAAGTTCCATCATTGCAACATCTCCCAAAAATTTTTCTCCTCTCCTCCTCTCTTCTCCCGGTGCAAAACCCTTTTATGACCCTTTTCCCTCCGCCCTTTTTTAAAACCCCATAATCCTTAATTTACACATTTTATTCCCTCTTTTTCCCATAACTGATCCTTAACTTTTTTCTACCCCCCTTAGCTCTAACTCTCTCAATCTCCCCGACTTAATCCCATTTATTTTTCCCACTGCTCGCCCACCCCCCTTTGCTTTGTTTCGCTTAGGGCCAGGACATCCAACCCTTATAAATGGGTATTTTTTCTTATCTTATAATTTCAAGTACCTAAAAAAAATAGTCGAAGTTCAGCCCGCATTGGCCCACCTGCTGACTTGCAGAAATTTTAGTCGTTCAGGCTCAAAGAAATAAGAAACAAAAAAGGGTCTAAACCTGAATGAGAGACATGTCAAAATCGGGAATAATGACTTAAAATACAGTTTCCCACACAGTAAGCGAAACATCTCTGAAAAACGATGTTAAATATGTTTTCTTTTGAACTTTTCCCGATCTCAACCTTAACGTTTCGCTCAAAGAAGGCCCAGGACAGATGAGAAACAGGGAAGCGGGAAAAAGATGAACCCCCCCGGATGTTGGAACCTTATTCATCCGGGAAAAGGGCGGGTGGCTGGATGAAGTGGGGGGTTTTTAAATTACTCACATTTTAAAGGGTGGTATGATGGCCCAAAGATGCTGAAACAAATTAATGAGTTAGCCCTTTGGGAGAAAATTCTCTAAAGGGGGGGGGCCCCTCCCGTTGGGGCCCTCACCCTTTCCCCCTTGGAAAGGGTCAGGGGGGCCGTCTGGCGAGAAAAACAATTTAATTCAAGCCAGATGTACTTAACATTCAAAATTGTGCACCACAGCCCCACACCCTCTGGCTGCGGGGGCAACCAAAGGCGGATGAGGGAATTGAATACGGCCCCGTAGAGGTATGACTCTAGGGGTCATGCGGCGCGGCGACTTAAACAGAGACAATAGTCGTCCCATCCTTATTTTATTTTAATTACTAATCGGGAAAAAAGATAAGAACTCTGTTCCAGCGCGTTTATGAATAAAAACCCCCATCCAAAATAGTTAAAATGCGGGATTTTTCCAAATTTTGGGAAGCAGAAATATGATGCCAGATTACTTTTGGGTTGGAAACAGGAAAAAACATGAAGCTGTGGTAGTCGTGTTTCCCAAAGTCAGTGCGACCCGGGGTTTAAAAGAGATACATTGCAGCATGAAGGCCCCAAGGAAAATTACCTTTTTACAAAAAGGGAAAAATTAGCCCATTGTTTTAAACAATAAGTATTATATCCTTTTGTGGAAAATATATGTAAACATGATTTCCCTTGCTGAAAACAGCTGGAGGCCATATGATATGGGTTTCCCCCTCTAAAAGGGGAAGGAAGCTAAAATTGATTCATGAAAATTATATTAAAAGAATAACTTGATCTTCCACCAAAAATTATCATTACTGGAAGAAATGAATAAACCCAGTTGATAAGTTGTGGGTTTAGTGGATGGGTTTTGTTAAATAAACCAACCCCCGGGTCTGAGACTTATAACCAATATTTGGACACTTAAATATGAAGATGGACGTTTTGGGGTTGGGTTTTAAATTAAAATCAACATCTACCCTTAAATGCTGGCTTTGGGACATAAAAGGCCAAATTGATGGAAAAATAAAATGCTGACTGTCTATGAAATATCTCAAGAACAGTTGACAATAAATTCTTTGAAATAGTCGAAGATAAGTTGAAGACAATTATTATCTCCCGCACCATGGAGTGGAAAAATTTGAAACCCCACTACGTGTTGTATAAAAAGCGCATGCAAATAAAGATGTGCAATTAAGACTGTCTGTGCCCGGACCCTCACAAACAGAAGCGGAATGCTTATAAAATTTCGAAAATCAAATTCCTAATATATTTCCAAAGCTTTCTTGAGTTGGCTACAAAAATAGATAAATTATATATTCTTTAAGTCCCCTGATCTAAAGTCCTGTGAAAACTATCGTTTCAAGACAGTATTATTTGTAACATCCTCTCCATTCTTACTAGAAGCTTTTTAATAAAATTTAAAAAATCAAAAGTCCTTAATGAAATCAAAAGAAAAGTTTCTATTGGATAATCTTAAGGTACTGTGAATAAAGGTATTTAAATCCTTATAAAAACTGGGATGAAAAAGTACCTTTTGGATGTGGAATTTTTCAAATCAATTGGGAACTTATAAAGGGTTTTCCTGAACTGAAATTCAAACAACAACATGCTTGGACTTAATTGGAATACACGGGGAAGCATTTTGAGTCTCAAAAGGATAAACAATAAATCAACATACTTTCTAAAAAGTTTTCTTCAGAGTACCCAAATGTTTTGATCCTCTAGGACTCGTCTCACCAATTACCTAAAGGAAAAATGCTTGTGAAAGGGCATGGAAGCTCAAAAAAGGTTGGGATGAGAACTTGCCTAAAGAAATGAGTCAAAAATGGGATGAAATATCAAGGGGTTTTAAAAACAAATAATAATTTAACAAATAGGTCAAAAAGGGGAAAAAAATACACATTACATGTGTTCTGTGATCTCAACCAGAGGTTTGGGCTTATAAAATTAACGCTGGGGAAAAATTTTAAATTAAGGCCCGGGTTACCCTTGAATCAGAAAGAAAAAATTGGAATGACAGCAATCTTTTAGGTACAAAATTAGCTTTATCTCAACAAAGTACTTGATCATCTCCCTTTTAAAAAAATGTGATCTGGGTGACAATGAAGCAGTTCTCAGTGGTTAAAAATAAAAAGGTAAGTTTTTATGTCAGAATATAGCAGAAATAAGAGATGCAGAGAGCTATTTTTTCCACGTCTCTAAAAAAGAAATCAGCTGACATGTTTTCTGGTTACTCAAAAACTTTTTGGGGTAATAAATTATGCTCCACAGGGCCCCTTTGGGTCTCTAGGAAAATAAATGGCCAAAAAACTTAATTTTGGGAAAAACAGTCTGTTTGAAAAAAGAAATAATCTTTTCCACAGCCAAAAAAAATTATATTGTGGATCTAAATATTATTGGTCTTTTAAAGTTACAGCTCTTGTTTTAAAATTATTAAAGTTATAAAACCCAATTATGAAATTTCTTGAACCCTTAAAAACTGGTAAAAATTAAAAAGAAAGATGTTTTCTCTAAAAGGGATAAATTTCTGGAAACTGGATAAATCACCAAGAAACCCAATAGTTTTCTTTGGTTTTCCATCAGAAAAAAAATTTAAAATTGAGGAAAATTCATAATTTTCCCCCTAAAACAAAACATGTAGTCCCCCAAAATCATTGGCTAACAAATGATTTTCAAAAATCCCACAGTAACGTGTTACATGGTGGGGTGTGCCCCTTTTCATATACGTCAATCCTACTGGATACCCCAAGGTCGACAAAGGTGAAGAAACAAATCAGGGACTTATTACTTGTCCTTTTTTAAAGAAGTATGTCAGTATCCCGGTCCCCCCCATCCCCTTTTGAAAAAAGTATGTCATGTCCTCCATTTGGGTAAGGTGTAATTCCAAAGGGAAAAAGTTTTCTAAAAAGTTGACAAAATTCCTAAAAAGGTGTACATCTGTTTGTTCCCCTTCTACAACTAACAGTACATCAAAATACCCCTGATATGTCCTAAACCTTTATCAAATTATTTAAAAGGGTTTAGCCAGAAATTCCCAGGTGATGAAACAAAATGACAATTTTTTTGCTGGTTGCTTAAAAAACAAGTTTTTTACCCTGAAGTACAACAGATGCTGAAACAACCCAAATTTTCGTTGGAAATTCATTCCCCTAAAACCCCCTGGCACGGGGTTTTTCGAAAGAAGAAGGCTTTGAAACGTTGTTTAAAAGACTCTTTCGTCAGAGAATCGACGAAAATTTTGTACATGTAACTAAAAGAAAATGATAAAAAATTTAACGTATTTACCTTTATCTGGGAAAAATTAAAGTGTTAATCCCTCTTATTTACACTGGTGAAGGCTCAACCTTTCCCCCCCATGAATGATAAAAAAATTAAGGGTCCAACATTCGAACCTGAACAACTCAAAATAAAATTAAAAATTTAAAAAAGTGATTGACTGGGAAAATTTGGGAAAGTTATCTCACCTCCTTGAAAATTTTATGGAGCTGGTGCGAAAATTAAAGTCCTTTAAAACCTGGTGAAAAGTGATTTTTGTGATCCAGGTCCCCTTTTGGCCCCTTGGGAAAAATTTTGACCATATCCTGTGAAATGGAAACATCAGGACAGTTATTTTGAGCAAAATGTAGGAATAAGCGGACCTAATAAATTGCCCAGAATTACAGTGTTGAAAAAAAAATTTAGTGATTCTCCAGAAACCACACAGACTGAAGCTGTTCAAAAAAAACAAGCAGCAGTGATAAATGGGAAAAACAAATTAATGTTAAGGTGAGTGTTCCCTTTTAGTAATTTTTGCCCCCAGTGGGAAAAATTCTCCAAAAGGGGGGGGTTTCCCCTTCTCCCTTTTTAAGGGGGCCCCACCCCTTTTCCCCCAGAAAAAGGGGCAAGGGGGCCCCTTGGTGAGAAAAAAATTTAAATTTGGGCCCGAACTTCAAACAGGGGTCAAAATTTGCTGAAAGGGACCCGAGCACCTCTGGCTCGGCAGCCCGGGGAAGAGGGGAGTTGAATACAGGCCCGTAGGTCATCGGCTCTGGGGTCATCGGCGCGGGGCCCCTAAAACCAGAGACAATATCTACCTGTTATTTTTTTTTTCTCCACTAACTCGGGGAAAAAAGATAAGAACTCCTCCCGCGTTTGTGAATAACATCCCTTCGTATTTCAGAAGTGTGGAGCTTCTTCTGCAAAAAACGAACTGAGAATAATGAAATCCATGAAACAAAACGGGGTTCTTCAGCGGTTCTAAATCAAAACCTTTTTCCGGTATGGTGGAGCCAACCCATCCTCAAAGTTTCGAGCAAGGTAAAATTTGATGTTCTGGTCTAAGGGGGCCCCAGTTCTTGTGTCAAGAACATTCAAAAATTTACCTATTGAAACGGTTATGGTGGAATTTTGGGCCCAGTGAGAAAAGCCTTTCAGTCCATCTAAGACTGAAAATGGACATACGCTCCTTTTGGGGCAATTTTATAATAAACCCGGGATTTTTTCCTGCCCTGTGGAGAAAGAGGCCATGATGGATCCCTGAGAAAGGGGTTGGGGACCTCGAATCTTGGTTCATCAATAAGCTAAGTATTGCAACCATACTTCCATTTTTCGTTGGGGCCCATCCTCCATAGCCCAAATTAAAAGGGCGGGGAAATTTTCCCAAAAAACGATATTTATATGTTTAAAAGGTTTAGAAAGAAAAGTTTAAAATTAGACTTATACATTTAGGATTTCCCGCCTTATCTATTCTTCTTTGTATTGGACTGATGAAGCCACGTGGTGCGAAACGTTTCCCCAATGAAGATACCCAATGTTGCATATGTGTCTAAATTGTTATAATTTTAAAAACCCCACAAAAGGAGCTATGACTCAACCCCCGCAACCACAAATAGGTGAGTACTTCAAAGCCCTCAAAAATTAGAAAAGTAAAAAGGTTTAACAAGGCTAGTTCCCGAACTAAGGAAATGTCCCACAAGAAAGGTTAAGAGAAATCGGCCTGCGAAATGGGGACATGAGGGGTTTGGGGAAAACATGATAAAGACAACAAAATACTGGGGAAAAGATAATGGACAGAGACAGGATTTCCAGAGGACACAGAACAAGGGTCCGTTGGAAGTTGACGACTCAGATGACTCAAAGGATGTTAAAATATTTCTTCACTCACAGAGTTGTCAGGAAGAGGAAAAGTCTGGAAGTGGGGTGGGCAGGGGCCATCAAAACAAGACGAAGTTTATAAAGCTCACGGAGCAGGGGGAGGGGCCTAGTAGCGATCAGTGGGGGCGGGGGCCAGGGCTGGTCTCGCCCCTTACCACAAATAATTAAATACAACATAGTCTCCAGTGGTCCCGGGGTTTTGTGTTTGGTTTCTGGTAAAAGGGGTAAGGGTCGGTGATATTGGACTGAAGTGTCTATAAAAGGGGTCTGGGACTCAAAGGGAAAGGCACAAAGCAATAGTTGGTCCACAGTCGATAAAAAAAACGACTCAGGGTACAAAGGGCCCCCCCGAAACCCCCGACACTGTAAACTTCTCTGG
>WNWK01031499.1:0-22657 GCA_009830355.1 Cherax destructor
TTTTTTGGACTGCAAGAAGGCGTTCGACACAGTTCCTCACAAGAGGTTAATGCAAAAGCTAAAGGATCAGGCACACGTAACAGGAAAAACACTGCAATGGATCAGAGAATATCTGACAGGGAGGCAACAACGAGTCATGGTACGTGACGAGATGTCAGAGTGGGCACCTGTGACGAGTGGAGTTCCACAAGGGTCAGTCCTAGGACCTGTACTGTTTTTGGTATATGTGAATGACATAACGGAAGGGATAGACTCAGAAGTGTCCCTGTTTGCAGATGATGTGAAGTTAATGAGAAGAATAAAATCAGTCGAGGATCAGGCAGGACTACAAAGAGACCTGGACAGGCTGCAAGCCTGGTCCAGTAACTGGCTCCTTGAATTTAACCCTGCCAAATGTAAAGTCATGAATATCGGGAAGGGCAAAGAAGACCGCAGACAGAGTATAGTCTAGGTGGCCAAAGACTGCAAAGCCTCACTCAAAGAAAAGATCTTGGGGTGAGTATAATACCGAGCACATCTCCTGAGGCACACATCAATCAGATAACTGCTGCAGCATACGGGCGGCTGGCAAACCTAAGAATAGCGTTCCAATACCTCACTAAGGAATCATTCAAGACTCTGTATACCATATACGTCAGGCCCATACTGGAGTATGCAGCACCGGTTTGGAACCCACACCTGGTCAAGCACGTCAAGAAATTAGAGAAAGTGCAAAGGTTTGCAACAAGACTAGTCCCAGAGCTAAGGGATTGTCCTACGAAGAAAGGTTAAGGAAATCGGCCTGACGACACTAGAGGACAGGAGGGTTAGGGGAGACATGATAACGACATATAAAATACTGCGAGGAATAGATAAGGTGGACAGAGACAAGATGTTCCAGAGAGGGGACACAGAAACAAGGGGTCATAATTGGAAGTTGAAGACTCCTATGAGTCAAAGGGATGTTAGGAAGTATTTCTTCAGTCATAGAGTTGTCAGGAAGTGGAATAGCTTAGAAAGCGACATAGTGGAGGCAGGAACCATACATAGTTTTAAGACTAGGTTTGATAAAGCTCATGGAGCAGGGAGAGAGAGGACCTAGTAGCAATCAGTGAAGAGGCGGGGCCAGGAGCTATGACTCGACCCCTGCAACCACAAATAGGTGAGTACAAATAGGTGAGTACACACACGCACACACACACACACACACTAACACATTCCTACAGTGAGTCATCGCACGGACCTGGCGGGTCACACAATCTTCGTCAGTTGCCGAAGTGGAACACACTTCTCTGTGCATATATTATTCTCTATAACAAGACATTTCCTGACGCCAGCAGTAGGTGCAGGTCCTCATCTCACGAGGACCTCATGCCAGGTCCAGGACCTCTCCTGTTGACCTAAGTAAACACTCATATAAAAACATATACATCACAACGATACGAAACTTTACTTAAATATGCAGATATGTCGGAGAGTTGCCGAATAAGAAATATTTTCTTCCGGATTTAAATCTGTTTGTAAATTCTTCATTCACCTTTGTATGAATGAAATCATTGTTTATTCGTCTGGTGACGAAGACGTGAGAGAGGGAGTAGGAGGAGGACGCTCAAGAGGACTTTTGTGTTGCAACTGAGAGAAGATACTTGCCTTGTTTGTTTCTGAATTAAGGGATGGGGATGATAAGACGAGAGGAGTGGCAGGTAAGCAAGGCTGAGGAGTCCGTCACAGCATCCTCTGAGACGCCAGGTAAGATCACTCTCAAAACAGTGTTCGCTTTACACACACACACACACACACACACACACACACACACACACACACACACACACACACACACACACAAAACACATACACACACACACACACACATAAACACACAGACACGCAAACACACACACATATACACACATACACACTAAAAGTGTAAAACTGGATCTTAGAGAGGGCTCTGTGATCTCACAGAGGTAGTTTAATGTGTTTAAGGACGAGTCCGAGCGAGAGTTAAATGCTAGTGTGTTAGGCAGAACTAGAGAGCCTTAAAGAAGCGGAATCAGATATAAAGTAAGAGTTATCGCTGCCTTTGTTCCCAGATAACACAGTGCTATTGGAAGATTGAGACGAGATGCTGCAGAAGTAGGCGGAGAAGCTCAGTAAGGCGGATAAAAGAATCAGGCTGAGAGTGAATATATATAAAAAAATTAAGATTAAGACAATGGATGGAGGAAGTGGAGGCACTTAATATGTTGAGAGTATGCGAGATAAATCATAAAATATACGAGGAGAAAGTAACCGGGCAGAGACTTGGGGAAGAATGAGACTAGTTCGCCAGACTTGTGACTTGGAGAGGTAGAATGCCTGAGGCACATGTGCAACACTTGCGTATCTTTATTGCTGAAACTTTTCGCCCACAAAGTAGACTTCTTTAGTCCAATACAGAGGCAGCAGTGTAGTAGTGAAATGAAGATGATGTAATCAGTCCATCAACCTTGGACAAATAGTATTCGAGGTGGTCAGTCCCTTAACTTGTCGGTATTTTACATACCATTATCAACAGAACCCCTGAGCTTTAGATATAAGGTGAAGTTGACATAATTTTAACAACTATCGCCGGTCCATCACACCTATACTGTACTAGGAAGACATATAGGGAGCGAGCTATGGTGAATGTAATTTCCTCTCTTCATTATTTTTAGATTGAACTCATACGTAAATATAATAAATAAGGCAAGTATTAACGGAGCTGTAACCTGGCAGGGTACGATACCAAGCCACCATCCCTACCATCACTACCAACCACACACAATCACCACCATCCCTACCAACCACACTCCATCACCACCATCCCTACCAACCACACTCCATCACTACAATCCCTACCGTGACTACCAACCACACTCCACCATCCCTACCAACCACACTCCACCATCACTACCAACAACACTCCACCATCACTACCAACCACACTCCACCACCACCATCACTACCATCACTAGCAACCACACTCCACCACCATCACTACCATCACTAGCAACCACACTCCACCACCATCACTACCAACCACACTCCACCACCATCATTGCCACCCACACTCCACCACAATCACTGCCACCCACACTCCACCACCATCACTACCACCCACACTCCACCACCATCACTACCAACCACACTCCACACATCATCCCTACCATGACTACCAACCACACTCCACCACCATCACTGACACCCACACTCCACCACCATCACTACCACCCACACTCCACCACCATCACTACCAACCACACTCCACCACCATCATCCCTACCATGACTACCAACCACACTCCACCACCATCACTGCCACCCACACTCCACCACCATCACTACCACCCACACTCCACCACCATCACTACCAACCACACTCCACCACCATCATCCCTACCATGACTACCAACCACACTCCACCACCATCACTACCATCCACACTCCAACACCATCATCCCTACCATCACTAACAACCACACTCCACCACCATCACTACCAACCACACCACCACCATCACTGCCACTCACACTCCAAAACCATCACTACCAACCACACTCCACCACTATCACTACCAACCACACTCCAACACCAACATCCCTACCATCACTAACAACCACACTCCACCACCATCACTACCAACCACACTCCAACACCATCATCCCTACCATCACTAACAACCACACTCCACCACCATCACCACCATCACTACCAACCACACTCCACCACCATCATCCCTACCATCACTACCAACCACACCACCACCATCACTGACACCCACACTCCACCACCATCACCACCAACCACACTCCACCACCATCACTGCCACCCACACTCCACCACCACAATCACTACCACTGCAGTAAGCCTACTGGCCCACACTAGGCAGATCCAAGTCTTACCCACCAACTTTACACTAATTGTTTGTTCAACTCATCATCAACTCCGTTGCTCAACCAGCACTCCCTATATACATTCTAAATCTAAATCTGTCTAACTTGAATACATTTGCCTGGTAGGAAAAACTCTCGCTTCACACGATGAGGGTCCGGGTTCGATTCCTTGCAAGAGTGGAAACATTGGGCGTATTTCCTTACACCTGTTGTCCCTGTTCACTCAACAGTAAAATGGGTACCTAGGTGTTAGTCGACTGGTGTGGGTCGCATCCTGGGACAAAATTGACCTAAATTGACTTTCTATATAGTAGTATGTCATTGATGTCAGTTAGACCTGTATACCTTGTACATGTACTTGCAGAAATAGACATATTATTATATTATTATAATATTACTATTGCTGCGAATGCTGCCTTGGCTGGGTATTTTCAGCACATAATTTATATTCTCTTTATTTATTCCTATCTTCCATCCACACGCTTTAGTAACGTCCCCTCAAATTCTACGACTCTCCTGAGAGTAAACATTCAGTACCTACACCTTCAGATTTCTGATACATGGTTTAGAGAAAGACCTGCTTTGTATGGGCCAGTAGGCCTGCTGCAGTGTATGTTTTCCAGCACATGTATGTCCAGTGTGTAAACTAGAGACCAGAACTGTGCGGGATAATCTACATCAGGTCTTACTAAGAGAGCAAAACTGTGCGGGATAATCTACATCAGGTCTTACTAAGAGAGCAAAACTGTGCGAGATAAACTACATCAGGTCTTACCAAGAGAGCAGAACCGTGCGGGATAATCTACATCAGGTCTTACCAAGAGATCAGAACCGTGCGGGATAATCTACTCAGGTCTTACCAAGAGAGCAGAACTGTGCAGGATACTCTACAACAGGTCTTACTAGTGGTCACGAGTGGTCGCAGTCCCTGAGCTGCTTTGGGAATTAGTGTGAAGGGTTACCTTGACGGGACTCGCAGCAATGGCTTTAAGTTGGATAAATTCAGATTCAGGAGGGATATAGGAAAGCATTGGTTTGGTAATAGAGTTGTCGATGAGTGGAACAAACTCCCGAGTACAGTTATAGAGGCTAAAACGTTGTGTAGTTTTAAAAATAGGCTAGATAAATATATGAGTGGGTGCGGGTGGGTGTGAGTTGGACCTGACTAGTTTGTGCTACTAGGTCAGATGCCGTGCTCCTTCCTTAAGTGAATGTAACCTGACCTGGCTGGGTCGGGGCATTTGCTTAAGCCGGTGGGAGACTTGGACCTGCCTCGCATGGGCCAGTAGGCCTGCTGCAGTGTTCCTTCTTTCTTATGTTCTTATGTTCTATTATGGCTAGCTGCTGCAGTGTTTTAAAACGTGAGGTTGGGGTGTTGAGGAAGGAGGTCCTGCTTCTCCAGGAGGAATTTAGGAGGCTGAAGGTTCACCTCAATGGCTTTGCAAGTGAGAGTGAAGTGGCTGGAGTGGTGGAGGGGAATAGTGTTACCAGTAGTGAGGTGTATTAATATTGGTAGAATTACCGACAATATGTTAAGTAAAAGGACACAAATGCAACTAATGAGACATTATATTGTGGCAACGTTTCGCTCTCCAGGAGCTTTGTCAAGCCGTTACCCTGAACCTATATATACCCTGTGTGTCCATGCATTGTTTGTAACGGCTTGACAAAGCTCCTGGAGAGCGAAACGTTGCCACAATATAATGTCTCATTAGTTGCATTTGTGTCCTTTTACTTAACAGTAGTGAGGTGCAGTCTGCCACTCCCTGCGAGGAGGGTGAAGGGGGGGAGGAAGAAAAGGCTACCAGGAGTGAGGTGCAGTCCAGCACCTGCTACAAGTGACTAGTGGTTCCCAGTAATGACAGGAACATCAAAATAAGGAAAGTTAAGAGAGAAGATTTGAAGGTAGGAAATCGCTTCTCTGTTCTTCAGGATGAGTGTACTCCAGAGGCCAGTGAAGGTAAAGGTACTACTTTCCCTGCTAATAGAGGTAAGCGAATTCTTGTGGTAGGTGAGTCACAGGTAAGATATATGGACCGTGCATTCTGTAATAGGAATATAATAATATTGGTAGAATTACGACAATATGTTAGTAAAAGGACACAAATGCAACTAATGTGACATTTTATTGTGCAACGTTTCACTCTCAGGAGTTTCAAGCCGTTACAAGCGTTACATGGACACAGTGGGCTATTATATACTCTCAAAGTGAGGTGAAATACTAGTGGTGGTCGAGGTAGTAATGATATACTACTACTACTTATATCACTACTACCTCGACCACCACTAGTATTTCACCTCACTTTGAGAGTATATAATAGCCCACTATGTCCATTATCGCTTGTAACGGCTTGAGAAAGCTCCTGGAGAGCGAAACGTTGCCACAATAAAATGTCACATTAGTTGCATTTGTGTCCTTTTACTTAACGTAATAGGAATAGGGAGATGAGAGAGAGGGTGTGCTTCCCTGGAGCTGGTGTTGGAGACATAGTCAACAGGTTGGATAATATCATGTCAGGTAATGGGAACAAGCCCATTATCTGTCTCAGTCTCATTCTCATTCAAATGAGGACATTACAGCACTCCAGGAAGATTTAAATAGACTGATGCAGTGGTCGGAGAAGTGGCAGATGCAGTTTAATATAGATAAATGCAAAGTTCTAAATATTGGACAGGATAATAACCATGCCACATATAAACTAAATAATGTAGATCTTAATACTACTGGTTGCGAAAAGGATTTAGGAGCTCTGGTTAGCAGTAATCTAAAACCAAGACAGTAGTGCATAAGTGTTCGCAATAAAGCGAACAGAATCCTTGACTTCATATAAAGAAGCATAAATAATAGGAGTCCTCACGTTGTTCTTCAACTCTATATATCCTTGGTTAGGCCTCATCTAGATTATGCTGCACAGTTTTGGTCACCGTATTACAGAATGGATATAAATGCACTGGAAAACGTACAAAGGAGGATGACTAAGTTGATCCCATGTACCAGAAATCTTCCCTATGAGGATAGACTGAGGGCCCTGAATCTGCACTCTCTAGAAAGGCGTAGAATTAGGGGGGATATGATTGAGGTGTATAAATGGAAAACTGGAATAAATAAAGGGGATGTAAATAGCGTGCTAAAAATATCTAGTATTGACAGGACTCGCAGCAATGGCTTTAAGTTGGATAAATTCAGATTCAGGAAGGATATAGGAAAGCATTGGTTTGGTAATAGAGTTGTCGATGAGTGGAACAAACTCCCGAGTACAGTTATAGAGGCTAAAACGTTGTGTAGTTTTAAAAATAGGCTAGATAAATATATGAGTGGGTGCGGGTGGGTGTGAGTTGGTCCTGACTAGCTTGTTCTACTAAGTCAGATGCCGTGCTCCTTCCTTAAGTGAATGTAACCTGACCTGGCTGGGTCGGGGCATTGGCTTAAGCCGGTGGGAGACTTGGACCTGCCTCGCATGGGCCAGTAGGCCTGCTGCAGTGTTCCTTCTTTCTTATGTTCTTATGTTCTTAGGTCTTACCAAGAGAGCAGAACCGTGCGGGATAATCTACTTCAGGTCTTACCAAGAGAGCAGAACCGTGCGGGATAATCTACATCAGGTCTTACCAGAAATATATCAAGCTAAACTACAACCTGAGATCTGCTATTTATCCTTCTTTATATGAAGTCAAAAAATCTATTAGATTTATTGCGAACACTTAAATACTGTTAACTTGGCTTTAAATTACTGCTAACCAGGACTCCTAAATCTTTCTCGCAATCAATTTTATTGGGATCACCACCACCATCACTACCAACTACACTCCATCACCACCATCACTACCAACTACACTCCATCACCACCATCACTACCAACTACACTCCATTACCACCACATCACTACCAACTACACTCCATCACCACCACCATCACTACCAACCACACTCCATCACCTCCATCACTACCAACTACACTCCATCATCACCACCATCACTACCAACTACACTCCATCACCACCATCACTACCAACTACACTCCATCACCACCACCATCACTACCAACCACACTCCATCACCACCATCACTACCAACTACATTCCATCACCACCACCATCACTACCAACTACACTCCATCACCACCATCACTACCAACTACACTCCATCACCACCATCACTACAAACCACACTCCATCACCACCATCACTACCAACCACACTCCATCACCACCATCACTACCAACTACACTCCATCACCACCACCATCACTACCAACTACACTCCATCACCACCACCATCACTACCAACTACACTCCATCACCACCATCACTACTAACTACACTCCATCACCACCATCACTACAAACCACACTCCATCACCACCATCACTACCAACTACACTCCATCACTACCAACCACATTCCATCATCACGATCACTACCAACCACACACCATCACCACCACCACCACTACCCACCACACACCATCATCACCACCACCACTACCAACCACACACTATCATCACCACCACCACTACCAACCACACACCATCATCACCACCACCACTACCAACCACACTTCATCATCACCACCACTACCAACCACACACCATCATCACCACCACCACTACCAACCACACACTATCATCACCACCACTACCAACCACACTCCATCATCACCACCACTACCAACCACACTCCATCATCACCACCACTACCAACCACACTTCATCATCACCATTACCAACCCCACTCCATCATCACCACCACTGCGAACCACACTCCATCACCACCACCAGCAACACACTCCCTCTCCACCACCACTACTAACCACACTCCATCATCACCACCACTGCGAACCACACTCCATCATCACCACCACCACCAACACACTCCCTCTCCACCACCACTGCCTACGACACTCGATCATCACCACCACCATTACCAACCACACTCCATTATCACCACCACTACCAACCACACTTCATCACCACCGCCACTACCAACCACAATCCATCATCACCACCAATCACATTTTCTCACCACCACCACAACCAGCCACACACCATCATCACCACCACCACCAACTACACTCCATCACCACCACCACTACCAATCACACTCCATCACCACTACCAACCACACTCTATCACCACCAGCACTTCCATCCACACTCCATCACCACCACCACTACCAACCACACTCCATCACCACCACCACTACCAACCACACTCCATCTCCACCAACACTACTAACCACACACCATCTCCACCAACACTACTAACCACACTCCCTCACCACCACCACTACCAACCACACTCTATCATCACCACCACTACCAACCACACTCCATCACCACCACCACTACCAACCACACTCATTACCACCACCACTGCCAATCACACTCCATCACCACTACCAACCACACTCTATCACCACCAGCACTTCCAACCACACTCCATCACCACCACCACTACCAACCACACTCCATCACCACCACCACTACCAACCACACTCCATCTCCACCAACACTACTAACCACACACCATCTTCACCAACACTACTAACCACACTCCATCACCACCACCACTACTAACCACACTCCATCATCACCTCCACTACCAACCACACTCCCTCACCTCCACCACTTCCAACCACACTCCATCATCACCACACTACCAACCACACTCCATCACCACCTACCACTATCATCCACACCTATCATCACCACCTGCAACCACACCCATCACCACCTACTGCAACCACCTCCACACCACCACCACTACCATCCACACACATCATCACCACCACTACCAACCACCTCATCATCACCACCACTACCACTACACTCTCATCATCACCACCACAAACCACACTCCATCATCACCATACCAACCCACTTCATCACCACCACTCGAACCACATCCATCACCACCACCATACACACTCTCCCACCACCACTACCAACCACATCCATCATCACCACCACTGCAACCACACTCCATCATCACCACCACCACCAACACACTCCTCCACCACCACTGCCACACACTCATCTCACCACCACCATCCAACACACTCTATCCCCCACTACTAACCACACTTCATCACCACCGCACTTCCAACCACATCCATCATCACCACCAACACATTCTCACCACCACCACAACCAGCCACACACCATCATCACCACCACCACCAACTACACTCCATCACCACCACCACTACCAACCACACTCCATCACCACCACCACTACCAACCACACTCATCACCACCACCACTGCCAATCACACTCCATCACCACTACCAACCACACTCTATCACCACCACACTTCCATCCACACTCCATCACCACTACCAACCACACTCCATCACCACCACCACTACCAACCACACTCCATCTCCACCACCTACTACCCCCTACACAACACTACTCCATTCACCACCACCACTACCAACCCACTCTATCTCACCACCACTACAACCACACCATCTCCCACCTTCCAACACTACATAACCCACACACATCCATCACCACCACACTCCAACACATCCATCCACCCCACTACCAACCACACCCTCCACTCATCCACTTCCACCACTTAACCACACTCACCACCACTACAACCACACTCATCTCACTCCTACCACCACACCCCATCCACACCACCACCATCATCACCACCACTACCAACCACACTCCATCACCACCACCACTATCATCCACACACCATCATCACCACCCCTGCTAACCACACACCATCACCACCTTCACTGCCAACCACACTCCATCACCACCACCACTACCATCCACACACTATCATCACCACCACTACCAACCACACTCCCTCACCCCAACCACTACCAACCACACTCCATCACCCCCACCACTACCAACCACACTCCATCACCACCACCACTACCAACCACACTCCATCACCACCACCACTACCAACCACACTCCATCACCACCACCACTATCATCACCATCACCACCACTACCAACCACACTCCCTCGCCCCCACCACTACCAACCACACTCCATCACCACCACCACTACCAACCACACTCCATCACCACCACCACCAGTAACCACTTTCTCCTCCACCACCACTGCCAACCACACTCCATCACCTCCAACAACCACTCATCTCCCCCACCATCACTACCACCTCCCCAACCCACACCTCACTACCCAACTCTCCGCCCGCCCACCCGCCCACTAACGACCATTAAACGAGACAAGCCTAGGCTATTAGACGCTCACTAAACCCACCTTCATGACATTATCAATGTCAGCTTACAGACATTTGACAGGGATATTGCTTATGTGTGTACTCACCTATTTGGGGTTACAAGGGTCGATTTTCGGTTCATGGCCCACCTATAAACTGCAAATTACCTCAAACTCTTTCTTATCTTCACCTTTCTTTTTTTTGTATTGGACTGATGAAGCCACTGTGTGGCAAAACGTTTCCTCAATAAAGATACCCAAGTGTTGCACATGTGTCTAATTTATCTAATTACAAAATTCACTGATTGTTGCCTCATAGGTTCTATGTTTAAGTACCCTTTCTAGTGGCTAATTTGGGTCTTTTCCATTTGTGCGGAGTTGACGGGGATAATGTTACAGGCTCCTGGTTGAGGACCTGGTTTGGCAGGCTGTTGGTGCTTCCTGGAAGCATTACATCATAAGTACCATAGCCCAGCTGATCAGAAAATTTTTCCAGAAACTTGTTAAGTTGCCTCTTGAAGACGATAGGGATTTGTTGTCAATACTTCTTGTATGCGAGAGCGTTGCCAAAGTCTTAGACTTGTTGGTAAAAAATGTTATGAGATTTTGACAGGTTGTTGGAAAGACACGAAATGTAAACACTAGAGAATTTCATTGGAAACTTTTCAGTCTGGGATCTTAAAGTGACATTTGTAGAGTCCAGAGTCCCAGGACTGTAAAGTTTCCATTAAACTACCTTAGCCTTTCCATTTTATGTCTTACACTAGTTGCTTATTGAGCTGTCATACTGTCTGCCATGACTGCCACTCTCCTCAAGGATTACTTCACTCTACTTCTATGAATATAATGGGAAACTCTTAATCCATGTTAATTATAATATATATCTCTTGCTTCTCCTCCAGAGATTGTTGTTCGGGGAATTTTAGGCCCACTAATTTATGTAGTTGAATAAGACAAACTCACATTTTATAGATCCGAAATTTCGGTCCCCTTCAAATAACGAGATGTTACTGTACAACAGTATTCCAATCCAGATAATATTATCATTATTTTGACTTCTCTTGTTTTGAAGGTTCTTCTTGTCCAACCTCTTATTAAATAATTTCAGGAATATCATTATATTAACCTCTCTTGTTTTGTAGAGTCTTTTTATCCACCCTCCTATTACTTATTCCTGAAGGAAAACCTTTAAGTGGTTTCCTAATGTTTTTCCTTTTCCTTATTTCCTTCCTTCAAATTTTCACTTATAACTTCGGAAGGTCTCAGCCGACCATTTTCAACACGGTGCTGCTTCACTGTACTGGGCTGAGGATTCATATAAGCACTTAAGTTTCCTACAATCAGTATTAAAGAGCCAGTTCCAGGCTTCCTAAAATAGATCTGATAACTTTAATAGACTCCTTTCGTCTGGTTTCAAGCAATATAAAGAAAATGTGTTACAAGTTGAGGTGGGCGCTGAGTGAAAATGACCTAGATGGGTGTAATTGAGTGTGGATGTTTTTCCCGCTAAATCACATTAGCTATAACTGTTTATACGTCTTCTGAATTTGCTTCGGTATTTAATGGTTGGTACGTTTTATAGACATGATGCTGCTTAATAAGTTTATATTGTGAAGGCGAGAGTTTCTCGATAAACAGAAACAGTAAAAAATTATTTGGAGTCGAATGACTCGGCTTGAAATATATATGGCTGGTGTGTTTACCTGACTGTCAGCGTCGAGTGGTGACTAGGCTCCACTGGTCTGGATTTACCAGTTTTATTACATTAAATATGACATTGATATCCTGTTAATAACTAAGTAATGCTTCTTCTTGGGTTTCAAATATTAACACTGATGCATTCGATAAGAAGAACGATGCACCATAGGTTCAGGTTGCTCAGGAGCAAATCTGAAATTTTGCTGACATTGATAAAAAAAAAAACTTGAATGTTGACACAAAAAAAAAAAAAAAATGAAATCGTTGGAGTCAGAGCAGACTGGCGAATACCTTTTCTGGTAGGCTTCAAACTTTCAGTGTTCCTGGGCTATATTAAAAAACCAGATTGACATTCACTATGAGCTGTGTTAATTTTAATTAACTAATTTTATTAGGTAAATTGGCTTGTATGCAATAATTATCGAATATTTCTTGTGATCGGCTTCAAACGCTAAGCTCTGGTATATCTTAATTGGAAGTATTTTCTCATGGAATTTGTGTGGTGAAGAATTTTTTTTGTTAGTTGTATTAAACAAATTGAACCAAATAAGACTGTCTTCAAAAATAAAATGATTTTTGATTAAAGAACTGTGTAGTTTTTAAAAGAGGATGTGACTGAGAACCATTGAAAACTTGCTTTTTCGTAGCTTTATCTAAACTCCCCGAGTTTAATGAACCCTTAAATACTGCGTTTTCTAATTATTTTATGTCAAAGTCGACACAGTCTTACGTGCTGCGTTCTTGTTGTCCTTCATCTCCCTTCTAGACCTTTATTTATATTACGAGCACAGGTGTAGTCTTGTGGCCTGCACACCTGGTTGTAGCACAATAACCAATGTACAGATGAGGCACTATCAAAAGTACAGCTTAAATACAATATGTACAAAGCAAGTATTGCAAGCAGGAGACACAGTAAGAATTGTGGTCGACCAGACTTGAGGTAAGTCTGCCAGTGTTGCTTCACAAGCCTCCAGTGTTGCTTCACAAGCCTCCAGTGTTGCTTCACAAGCCTCCAGTGTTGCTTCACAAGCCTCCAGTGTTGCTTCACAAGCCTCCAGTGTTGCTTCACAAGCCTCCAGTGTTGCTTCACAAGCCTCCAGTGTTGCTTCACAAGCCTCCAGTGTTGCTTCACAAGCCTCCAGTGTTGCTTCACAAGCCTCCTATATAGTTTTACAACTTTGGCGAGCTTCCTTGTGCTAGTGTAACAAAGAGTCCTTGCTGGTCGTTTGCTGGTCGGGAGGCCATGCCCATATGGGGGTGACATACGCAGAATAAAATATAACATACTCTTAGCATTCCATAAATAATAATTTCGAACGCTGTATACGATCGGCTTCAAATTTTCAACTCAGGTGAACCATAATTACGTGAAGGTTCACGAAACAATTGGCATGTGTAGGTGTCCTCTGGTTAATTTTACGTAAACAATTCCTGATTTTGTTTTCCATGAACAAACTTCAGAAAGCCTCGTCTGATAGGCTTCAACACTGGTTTATCCTCTATAGAGGAAGATTGGTCTTGTTACTAGTCGAGTGTGTAATTGCTATTTTGCAAATTATAATTTCGAAATGCTATAGTGTTAATTTTCATTCAGTAACTGGAGTTTGCCTCTGTCGGCATCAATCTTTAATGGCTGATGTCTTTCATGAAATGGATGAAGCTCTTTTTTTTTTTTTTTTGCTTTGGCTGTATAGGTGCAAATTTCTCAAATTTAATAAACTCGCAATTGTTGGATTTTATGCAATAACTGAAGACTGTATCTTAGGCTGTTAAACGCTGGTTATCTTAGAGAAATGTTTACTGATTTTGTCTTGCATAGTTGCCAATTTACAATTTTTTAAGGAGAAACTGGGAAGACGGGAATAAGGGTTTTCATGTGATAATTTGTGAATGCCTTCATCCGATTACCTTCAGAATGTCAATGCCAATATTTTCATAATACAATTCAAGAGTGACTTCAAACTTCAAATGCTGGCATATTTTGGGATACTGATCTCTGTGTGATAACCAGAGAATGTCTTCTCAGATTAACTTTTAAACTTTGACAACTGGTTTTCTTAGTCTTCGGCTGTGTAGGTTCTAATTCGGCATTTCTGTTGAAATTATAATATTATCTTCCATGTGATGACTTGTGAATGGCTTCTCTGAGTCGCGTCAAATTTTTAACGCTAATGATTAATCGCATTTGAAAGTTATACCGTATTCTGTACTATTACTTTAGCGTGCATAAGGTACAGTACAGACGGCTGGAGTTATGACACATGGGAATACCTTTCTCGGATCACATAACATCCAATTTTCCTTTCAGTTATGAAATTAACACTTCAGTGTTCCTCGTATATACGATCGACTGACGTGGTTGTATGGTTCCTTACAGTACTCTTCACTTCTATTCAACAATTTGACTGTATTGTGTGTATTCAGGACTAAAGCCTCAGGTCACGAGGACAAGTCACGAGGACAGGTCAGGAGGACAGGTCACGAGGACAAGGAAACCATAAAGTGTCATACGAGACAAAACTTTAGTTTTACTTTGTGGCAAAATTGAAAATTTATTACAAAATTAAAAGTCAGTGTACCTATGTTTTTAATTATTAATTTTTATAGGCATTTGACGCACTGCTACGCAGTAATTTCACATATCGATGACAGTGGCACATTACGTTTACCACCTTATTTAGCTGTGCGTCAAAACCCTGTGCGTCGAAAATCTTTGAGTTAAAAACCTACAAGAATTTATGGCGAGTTTGTTGGATGGTGTCTGTCTTTAAAATACTGTCTCCGTAGGACACTCAAGGTCTATGCTAATGCTGTTACACGAGCCTCTGTCTCGAGAACAATCATTGAGGTTCTTCACTGTTAATATTGAATTTATTGAAAACACAATGGGAATTTTTTTCCTTAGCTTGCACAGGTTTGCTGTATATATATATATATATATATATATATATATATATATATATATATATAAATATATATATATATATATATATATATATATATATATAGGAACTTTTGAACCAAATGAGAGAGTAATTGTGGTAGGGGACCTAAATGCTAAAGTGGGAGAAACATGTAGAGAGGGTGTAGTAGGTAAGTTTGGGGTGCCAGGTGTAAATGATAATGGGAGCCCTTTGATTGAACTTTGTATAGAAAGGGGTTTAGTTATAGGTAATACATATTTTAAGAAAAAGAGGATAAATAAGTATACAAGATATGATGTAGGGGTAATGACAGTAGTTTGTTGGACTATGTATTGGTAGATAAAAGACTGTTGAGTAGACTTCAGGATGTACATGTTTATAGAGGGGCTACAGATATATCAGATCACTTTTAGTTATAGCTACAGTGGGAGTAAAAGGTAGATGGGATACAAGGAAAATAGAATTAGTAAGTAAAAGAGAGGTGAAGGTTTATAAACTAAAGAGGAGGCAGTTAGGGTAAGATATAAACAACTATTGGAGGATAGATGGGCTAGTGAGAGTGTAGGCAATGGGGTCGAAAATGTATGGGGTAGATTTAAAAATGTAGTGTTAGAGTGTTCAGCAGAAGTTTGTGGTTACAGGCGAGTGGGTGCGGAGGGAAGAGGAGCAATTGGTGGAATGATGATGTAAAGAGAGTAGTAAGGGAGAAAAAGTTAGCATATGAGAGGTTTTTACAAAGTAGAAGTGATGCAAGGAGGGAAGAGTATATGGAGAGAAAAAGAGAGGTTAAATGAGTGGTGAAGCAATGTAAAAGAGAGCAGATGAGAGAGTGGGTGAGATGTTATCAGCAAATTTTGTTGAAAATAAGAAAAAGTTTTGGAATGAGATTAATAAGTTGAGGAAGCCTAGAGAACAAATGGATTTGACAGTTAAAAATAGGAGAGGAGAGTTATTAAATGGAGAGTTAGAGGTATCGGGAAGATGGAGAGAATATTTTGAGGATTTGTTAAATGTTGATGAAGACAGGAAGCTGTGATTTCGTGTGTAGGGCAAGGAGGAATAACATCTTGTAGGAGTGTGGAAGAGCCAGTTGTGGGTGTAGGGGAAGTTCGTGAGGCAGTGGGTAGAATGAAAGGGGTAAGGCAGCTGGGATTGATGAAATAAAGATAGAAATGTTAAAAGCAGGTGGGGATATAATTTTGGAGTGGTTGGTGCTATTATTTAATAAATGTATGGAAGAGGGTAAGGTACCTAGGGATTGGCAGAGAGCGTGTATTGTTCCTTTGTATAAAGGCAAAGGGACAAAAGAGAGTGCAAAAATTATAGGGGAATAAGTCTGTTGAGTGTACCTGGTAAAGTGTATGGTAGAGTTATTATTGAAAGAATTAAGAGTAAAACAGAAAGCGGATAGCAGATGAACAAGGGGCTTTAGGAAAGGTAGGGGTGTAGACCAAGTGTTTACAGTGAAACATATAGGTGAACAGTATTTGGATAAGGGTAAAGATGTTTTTGTGGCATTTATGGATTTGGAAATGGCGTATGATAGGGTAGATAGGGGGGCAATGTGGCAGATGTTGCAGGTGTATGGAATAGGAGGAAGGTTACTGAAAGCAGTGAAGAGTTTTTATGAGGATAGTGAGGCTCAGGTTAGAGTGTGTAGGAGGGAAGGGACTATTTCCCAGTAAAAGTGGGCCTTAGACAAGGATGTGATGTCACCGTGGTTGTTCAATATATTTATAGATGGGGTTGTAAGAGAAGTGAATGCGAGGGTCTTGGCAAGAGGTGTTGGGCTAAAAGATAAAGAAGCAAATACAAAGTGGGAGTTGTCACAGTTGCTTTTTGCTGATGACACTGTGCTTTTGGGAGATTCTGAAGAGAAGCTGCAGAGGTTGGTGGATGAATTTGGTAGGGTGTGTAAAAGACGAAAATTGAAAGTGAATATAGGAAAGAGTAAGGTGATGAGGATAACAAAAAGAATAGGTGACGAAAGATTGGATATCAGATTGGAGGGAGAGAGTATGGAGGAGGTGAATGTATTCAGATATTTGGGAGTGGACATGTCGGCGGATGGGTCTATGAAGGATGAGGTGAATCATAGAATTGATGAGGGGAAAAGGGTGAGTGGAGCACTTCGAGTCTGTGGAGACAAAGAACCTTGTCCATGGAAGTAAAGAGGGGAATGTATGAGAGTATAGTTATACCAACGCTCTTATATGGGTGTGAAGCATGGGTGATGAATGTTGCAACGAGGAGAAGGCTGGAGGCAGTGGAGATGTCATGTCTGAGGTCAATGTGTGGTGTGAATATAATGCAGAGAATTCGGAGTTTGGAAATTAGGAGGAGGTGCGGATTACCAAAACGATTGTCCAGAGAGCTGAGGAGGGGTTGTTGAGGTGGTTTGGACATGTAGAGAGAATGGAACGAGACAGAGTGACTTCGAGAGTGTATAAATCTGTAGTGGAGGGAAGGCGGGGTAGGGGTCGGCCTAGGAAAGGTTGGAGGGAGGGGGTAAAGGAAGTTTTGTGTGCGAGGGGCTTGGACTTCCAGCATGCATGTGTGAGCGTATTTGATAGGAGTGAATGGAGGCATATGGTGTTTAATACTTGACGTGCTGTTGGAGTGTGAGCAAAGTAACATTTATGAAGGGATTCAGGGAAACCGGCAGGCCGGACTTGAGTTCTGGAGATGGGAAGTACAGTACCGGCACTCTGAAGGAGGGGTGTTAATGTTGCAGTTTTATAATTGTAGTGTAAAGCACCCTTCTGGCAAGACAGTGATGGCGTGAATGCTGATGAAAGTTTTTCTTTTTCGGGCCACCCTGCCTTGGTGGGAATCGGCCGATGTGTTAATAAAAAATAAAAAAAAATATATATATATATGTATATGCAAGACAACCACTATGAAAAATAGAAGAATTCCAAGCGCTTTCGTGACTACTCACATTATCAAGGAACTATAAAAGGAAACATGAAAGAAGGCTTATAAAGGGTAGAATAACACTCAACAAGAATCACATCACACCAACAAGAGACAACACCTCCCAAGGTAGCGTAACAACACACGACTCTGTGAAGTGAACATAAGAAAAGGTCCTGAGAAACTCTTCTAAGAATTAAGATTAGTCAGCTAAGAACACTTTTAAGAACATAGAAAGGAGGAACACTGCAGCAGGCCTGTTGGCCCATACTGAGCAGGATAACCTTCACAATCCGTCCCACTAACAGAATATTTGCTCAACCCAATTTTCAATGCTACCCAAGAAATAAGCTTTGACAATTCTACCCACTCATGCGCGAGTCCCACTCAAATCCAACCCTCTCACTCATGAATTTATCCAACCTAAATTTGAAACTACCCAAGGTCCTAGCTTCAATAACCCTACTAGGCAGACTGTTCCACTCATCAACTACCCTATTTCCAAACCAATACTTTCCTATATCCTTCTAAATCTAAACTTATCTAACTTGAATCCATTATTGTGGGTTCTCTCTTGAGAGATATCCTCAAGACCTTATTTATATCCCCTTTGTTAATACCCATTTTCCACTTGTATACCTCGATCATGTCTCCCTCATTCTACGTCTTACAAGTGAATGTAATTTTAGGGTCTTCAATCTTTCTTCGTAAGGAAGATTTCTAATGCTATGTATTAATTTAGTCATTCTACGCTGAATGTTTTCTAACGAATTTATGTCCATTCTGTAATATGGAGACCAGAACTGAGCTGCGTAATCTAGGTGAGGCCTTACTAATGATGTATAAAGCTGTAATATAACCTCTGGACTTCTGTTGCTAACACTTCTTGATATAAATCCCAGTAATCTATTTGCCTTATTACGTACGCTTAGGCATTGCTGTCTTGGTTTAAGGTTGCTGCTTACCATCACCCCAAGTCCTTCTCGCAATCTGTATGGCTAAGTTCTACGTTATTTAACTTATAAGTGCTTGGGTTATGGACACTCCCGAGCTTCAGAACCTTGCATTTATCTACATTGAACTGCATCTGCCACTTTTCTGACCACGAATTAAGTTTGTCTAAATCTTCCTGAAGTTCTATGACATCTATGTTTGAATCAATTATCCTACCTATCTTCGTGTCGTCGGCGAATTTGCTCATATCACTAGTAATTCCCTCATCAAGGTCATTGATATATATTATAAATAACAATGGGCCTAAGACTGATCCCTGTGGAACACCACTTGTTACAAGTCCCCATTCGGATTTTAACCCCATTTATGCACTCTCTGCTTCCTTTTGGGTGAGCCATGACTCGATCCATGACAGCACTTTTCCCCAATGCCATGAGCTGCCACTTTCTTTAACAGTCTCTGGTGCGGTACTCATCAAAAGCCTTACTAAAGTCTAAATAAACAATATCGAATTCTTTATCGTGATCAACAGCCTCAAAAGCTTTACTGAAAAAGGGTTTTAATAAATTAGATAGGCGGGGAACGGCCCTCGTGAATCCATGCTGGGTAACATTAATCAAATTATGGTTATCATTAATTTATCATTAATAATCAAATTATGGTTATCATTAATTTATCATTAAATTCTTCCCAAATTTTATTAATTATAAATGAATCCAATTTATATAAACCAAAAGAAATATTCATATTATTTTCAAAACTTCTTTTAATGAAACATGATTCTATTATATTCCTCTCAACCATGGACTTGCTTGATACAACTTTCTCAGCATTTTGAAAATCAATTGGATGGTTAAAGTTCACATGAATAAATAGAGCATTAGAATCTTGTCCAGTTCTAATGCTATATTTATGTTGTTTTAATCTTAGTTCAAGACTTTTCCCAAAGTTTGACCATAATAAATTTTATCGCATATTTTACAGGGAATCTTATAGAACATCCGTCAGCATTTTGGGGGAATTTTTATCAAAAGTCTTTTTACGGTATCAAGATTTTTAAATACAACTTTGATATTAAAATTCTTAAGAAAGGAAGGCATATCAACCAAGTTTTCATGGTAAGGAGAATAAACATAAGAACATAAGAAAAAACACTGCAGCAGGCCTGTTGGCCCATACTAGGCAGGTCCCTTACAATCCGTCCCACTAACAGAATATTTGCTCAACCCAATTTTCAATGCTACCCAAGAAATGCTTTGAAAATTCTACCCACTCATGGGAGTCCCCCTCAAATCCCAACCCCTCTCACTCATGAATTTATCCAACCTAAATTTGAAACTACCCAAGGTCCTAGTTCAATAACCCTACTAGGCAGACTGTTCCACTCATCAACTACCCTATTTCCAAACCAATACTTTCCTTTTACAAACTTATCTAACTTGAATCCATTATTGTGGGTTCTCTCTTGGGGAAAATATCCTCAAGACCTTATTTATATCCCTTGTTAATACCCATTTTCCACTTGTATACCTCGATCATGTTCCCCTCATTCTACGTCTTACAAGTGAATGTAATTTAGGTCTTCAATCTTTCTTCGTAAGGAAGATTTCTAATGCTATGTATTAATTCAGTCATTCTACGCTGAATGTTTTCTAACGAATTTATGTCCATTCTGTAATATGGAGACCAGAACTGAGCTGCGTAATCTAGGTGAGGCCTTACTAATGATGTATAAAGCTGTAATATAACCTCTGGACTTCTGTTGCTAACACTTCTTGATATAAATCCCAGTAATCTATTTGCCTTATTACGTACGCTTAGGCATTGCTGTCTTGGTTAAGGTTGCTGCTTCATCACCCCCAAGTCCTTCTCGCAATCTGTATGGCTAAGTTCTACGTTATTTAACTTATAAGTGCTTGGGTTATGGACACTCCCGAGCTTCAGAACCTTGCATTTATCTACATTGAACTGCATCTGCCACTTTTCTGACCACGAATTAAGTTTGTCTAAATCTTCCTGAAGTTCTATGACATCTATGTTTGAATCAATTATCCTACCTATCTTCGTGTCGTCGGCGAATTTGTCATATCACTAGTAATTCCTCATCAAGGTCATTGATATATATTATAAATAACAATGAGCCTAAGACTGATCCCTGTGGAACACCACTTGTTACAAGTCCCCATTCGGATTTAACCCCATTTATGCACACTCTCTGCTTCCTATTGGTGAGCCATGACTGATCCATGACAGCACTTTTCCACCAAAGCCATGAGCTGCCACTTTCTTTAACAGTCTCTGGTGCGGTACTCTATCAAAAGCCTTACTAAAGTCTAAATAAACAATATCGAATTCTTTATCGTGATCAACAGCCTCAAAAGCTTTACTGAAGAAGGTTAATAAATTAGATAGGGAGGAACGGCCTCGTGAATCCATGCTGGGTATCATTAATTAAATTATGGTTATCTAGATGGCTTCTAATAATATCAGCTATAATTGACTCTAGTAATTTGCCTACAATTGAGGTCAGGCTTATTGGTAGTTTGACGTAGTGACTTGTCCCCTGCTTTAAAAATAGGAATTACATTAGCCATCTTCCACATATCAGACACTACACCTGTTTGAAGAGATAAATAAGAACATAAGAACATGAAAGGAGGAACACTGCAGCAGGCCTGTTGGCCCATTCTAGGCAGGTCCTTCACATTCCATCCCACCAACAGAATATTTGTTCAACCTAATTTTCAATGCTACCCAAAAATAAGCTTTGATAATTTTATTTACTCATGTGCAATTCCACTCAAATCCAACCCCTTTCACTCATGAATTTATCCAACCTAAATTTAAAACTACCCAAGGTCCTTGCTTCAATAACCCTACTAGGCAGACTGTTCCATTCATCCTTTCCCTATTTCCAAACCAATACTTTCCTATATCCTTTTTTAAATCTAAACTTATCTAACTTGAATCCATTATTGTGGTTCTCTTTGGGGATACCCCCAAATTATTTATATCTTCCGGTTTAAAACCCCTTTTCCACTTGTATACCCCGATCATGTCTCCTC
>WNWK01031500.1:0-22657 GCA_009830355.1 Cherax destructor
TTTTTCCACTATACCTATTGCTGTCCTTGTCACCTAGTGCCACTGGCTTTCCAATATCCACCTTATTCTGCCTATTACTAGTTCCCCTAGTCTCCTGGACCTTCTTCAACTTCATCTTCGTCCCTTCAGATCCGACTAGCATCCATTCGTTGGTCTGATCATCGGCGACATTGTTCCGGGGATAATCCTTGCATATACCCTTCAATCGTTGAATTTCTCTTCTAGCTTCCGTTAATTCCGCCTTCATTTGGAGATATAGCTGCTCGTAGTCGAGGGAAGCCATCCTCCAATCTCAGGTAGCTAAGAACAGAAGCACAGTAGAAAAGTCTTCACAGAGCAAAGATGGTTCAATCCACAGAGAGCACACAAGACATGTCTTCACTGAGTTAAGTCAACAGCCTCAAAAGCTTTACTGAAGAAGGTTAATAAATTAAATAGGCAGGAACGGCCCCTCGTGAATCCATGCTGAGTATCATTAATCAAATTATGGTTATCTAGATGGCTTCTAATAATATCAGCTATAATTGACTCTAGTAATTTGCCTACTACTGAGGTCAGGTTTATTGGGCGGTAATTTGACGGTAGTGACTTGCCCCCTGCTTTAAAAATAGGAATTACATTAGCCATCTTCCACATATCAGACACTACACCTGTTTGAAGAGATAAAATAAAAATGTTAGATATTGGTTCACAGAGTTCCATTTTGCATTCCCTAAGAACCCTTGCAAAAAGCTCATCAGGACCTGGCGATTTATTTTGTTTCAGTCGGTCTACTTGTTTCATAACTGTAGATGAATGGTTCAGAGAACCGACAAATTGTTAAATTAGACACATATGCAACACTTGGGTATCTTTATTGTGGAAACGTTTCGCCACACAGTGGCTTCATCAGTCCAATACAAAGAAGAAAGTAGTAATAAAAGGAGGAGTTTGAGGTAATCAGTCCCTCGGCCTGGAGTCGATGTGTTCAGTCCATCAATCTTGAATTAAATACAATATAAGGCAAATAGAAGTTCCTTATATACTGTAGACAGGTGAGATGAAGCAGGAGGAGGCGGGGTCATAGTAGTATCATCCACTAGTCGAAGTAAGTCCTTATCCAAAGGTTTGGACAAATGTTGAAGGATCCCTTTGTATCAAGATCCCAAGAAGTTGCTGTGTCAGACAGGATGTAGATGAATGGTTCAGAGAACCGACAAATTGTTAAATTAGACACATATGCAACACTTGGGTATCTTTATTGTGGAAACGTTTCGCCACACAGTGGCTTCATCAGTCCAATACAAAGAAGAAAGTAGTAATAAAAGGAGGAGTTTGAGGTAATCAGTCCCTCGGCCTGGAGTCGATGTGTTCAGTCCATCAATCTTGAATTAAATACAATATAAGGCAAATAGAAGTTCCTTATATACTGTAGACAGGTGAGATGAAGCAGGAGGAGGCGGGGTCATAGTAGTATCATCCACTAGTCGAAGTAAGTCCTTATCCAAAGGTTTGGACAAATGTTGAAGGATCCCTTTGTATCAAGATCCCAGAAGTTGCTGTGTCAGACAGGATGTAGATGAATGGTTCAGAGAACCGACAAATTGTTAAATTAGACACATATGCAACACTTGGGTATCTTTATTGTGGAAACGTTTCGCCACACAGTGGCTTCATCAGTCCAATACAAAGAAGAAAGTAGTAATAAAAGGAGGAGTTTGAGGTAATCAGTCCCTCGGCCTGGAGTCGATGTGTTCAGTCCATCAATCTTGAATTAAATACAATATAAGGCAAATAGAAGTTCCTTATATACTGTAGACAGGTGAGATGAAGCAGGAGGAGGCGGGGTCGTAGTAGTATCATCCACTAGTCGAAGTAAGTCCTTATCCAAAGGTTTGGACAAATGTTGAAGGATCCCTTTGTATCAAGATCCCAAGAAGTTGCTGTGTCAGACAGGATGTAGATGAATGGTTCAGAGAACCGACAAATTGTTAAATTAGACACATATGCAACACTTGGGTATCTTTATGTGGAAAGTTGCCACACAGTGCTTCATCAGTCATATAAAGAAGAAAGTAGATGAGGAGTTTGAGGTAATGTCTCGCTGAGTCTGTCAATCTTGACTTAAATACAATATAAGGCAAATAGAAGTTCCTTATATACTGTAGACAGGTGAGATGAGCAGGAGAGGGTCATATCATCACTAGTCGAGTAGTCTATCCAAAGGTTTGGACAAATGTTGAAGGATCCTTGTATCAAGATCCAGTGCTGGTCAGAATGTAGAGAATGGTCAGAGAACGACAATGTATAGACACATATGCAACACTTGGAGTTTTGTGAAAGTTGCCACACAGTGGCTCATCAGTCAATACAAGAAGAAGAGTAAGGAGAGTTTGAGGTAATGTCTGGCCTGAGTCAGTGTTCATCAATCTTGAATATCATATAGGCAAATAGAAGTTCCTATAACTGTAGACAGGTGAGATGAGCAGGAGAGCGGGTCATAGTAATCATCCACTAGTCGAGTAGTCCCTATCCAAAGGTTTGGACAAATGTTGAAGGATCCTTTGTATCAAGATCCCAAGAGTTGCTGTGTCAGACAGATGTGAGAATGGTCGAGAACGACAAATGTAAATTAGACACATATGCAACACTTGGGTATCTTATGTGGAAAGCTGCACACAGTGGCCATCAGTCAATACAGAGAAAGTAGTAAAGGGGAGTTTGAGGAATCACTCGGAGTGATGTCAGTCATCACTGAATTAAATACATTAAGGCAAATAGAAGTTCCTATAGTAGACAGGTGAGACGGCAGTAGTGATCACTATCAATAGTCCTATCCAAGGTTTGGACAATGTGAAGGATCCTTGTATCAGTCCAGTCTCAGACAGGATGTAGATGAAGTTCAGAGAACCGACAAATTGTTAAATTAGACACATATGCAACACTTGGTATTATTGAGTTGTGCCACACAGTGGCTTCATGCAGTCAATACAAGAAGAAAGTAGTAAAGGAGTTTGAGGTAGTCGGCTGAGTCGATGTGTCAGTCCATCACTTGAATTAAATACAATATAGGCAATAGAAGTTCCTTATAGCGAGACAGGTGAGATGAGCGAGGAGGGGGTCAAGAGTATTCACTGTCGAGTATCCTATCCAAAGGTTTGACGTTGAAGGATCTGTCAAGATCCCAAGAAGGCTGGTCAGACAGGATGTGATGAATGGTCAGAGAACTGACAAATTGTTAAATTAGACACATATGCAACACTTGGGTATTTTGTGGAAAGTTTCACACAGTGGTTCATCAGTCAATACAAAGAAGAAGTAGTAATAAAGGAGGTTTGAGATCATCTGGTCGATGTGTTCAGTCCATCAATTGTATTTAATTCAAGATTGATGGACTGAACACATCGACTCCAGGCCGAGGACTGATTACCTCAAACTCTCCTTTATTACTACTTTCTTCTTGTATTGACTGATGAAGCCACTGTGTGGCGAAACGTTTCACATAAAGATACCCAAGTGTTGCATATGTGTCTAATTTAACAATTTGTCGGTTCTCTGAACCATTCATCTACATCCTGTCTGACACAGCAACTTCTTGGGATCTTGATACAAAGGATCCTTCAACATTTGTCCAAACCTTGATAAGGACTTACTTCGACTAGTGGATGATACTACTATGACCCCGCCTCCTCCTGCTTCATCTCACCTGTCTACAGTATATAAGGAACTTCTATTTGCCTTATATTGTATTTAATTCAAGATTGATGGACTGAACACATCGACTCCAGGCTGAGGGACTGATTACCTCAAACCTCCTTTATTACTACTTTCTTCTTGTATTGGACTGATGAAGCCACTGTGTGGCGAAACGTTTCCACAATAAAGATACCCAAGTGTTGCATATGTGTCTAATTTAACAATTTGTCGGTTCTCTGAACCATTCATCTACATCCTGTCTGACACAGCAACTTCTTGGGATCTTGATACAAAGGGATCCTTCAACATTTGTCCAAACCTTTGGATAAGGACTTACTTCGACTAGTGGATGATACTACTATGACCCCGCCTCCTCTGCTTCATCTCACCTGTCTACAGTATATAAGGAACTTCTATTTGCCTTATATTGTATTTAATTCAAGATTGATGGACTGAACACATCGACTCCAGGCCGAGGGACTGATTACCTCAAACTCCTCCTTTTATTACTACTTTCTTCTTTGTATTGACTGATGAAGCCACTGTGTGGCGAAACGTTTCCACAATAAAGATACCCAAGTGTTGCATATGTGTCTAATTTAACAATTTGTCGGTTCTCTGAACCATTCATCTACATCCTGTCTGACACAGCAACTTCTTGGGATCTTGATACAAAGGGATCCTTCAACATTTGTCCAAACCTTTGGATAAGGACTTACTTCGACTAGTGGATGATACTACTATGACCCCGCCTCCTCCTGCTTCATCTCACCTGTCTACAGTATATAAGGAACTTCTATTTGCCTTATATTGTATTTAATTCAAGATTGATGGACTGAACACATCGACTCCAGGCCGAGGGACTGATTACCTCAAACTCCTCCTTTTATTACTACTTTCTTCTTTGTATTGGACTGATGAAGCCACTGTGTGGCGAAACGTTTCACAATAAAGATACCCAAGTGTTGCATATGTGTCTAATTTAACAATTTGTCGGTTCTCTGAACCATTCATCTACATCCTGTCTGACACAGCAACTTCTTGGGATCTTGATACAAAGGGATCCTTCAACATTTGTCCAAACCTTTGGATAAGGACTTACTTCGACTAGTGGATGATACTACTATGACCCCGCCTCCTCCTGCTTCATCTCACCTGTCTACAGTATATAAGGAACTTCTATTTGCCTTATATTGTATTTAATTCAAGATTGATGGACTGAACACATCGACTCCAGGCCGAGGGACTGATTACCTCAAACTCCTCCTTTTATTACTACTTTCTTCTTTGTATTGGACTGATGAAGCCACTGTGTGGCGAAACGTTTCCACAATAAAGATACCCAAGTGTTGCATATGTGTCTAATTGTTTCATAACTATTTCGCTAGTGACTGTGATATTACATAATTTATCTTCTTCAGGGCCACTATAAAAATTAATTTCTGGGATATTATTAGTGTCTTCCTGTGTGAAAACCGAGAGAAAATAATTATTAAAAATAGAGCACATATCATTCTCCTTGTCAGTAAGACGCCCAGAGTTATTTTTAAGGGGACCTATCTTATCCCTAACTTTTGTTCTATAAACCTAGGAAAAACTTTTTGGGTTAGTTTTTGAATCCCTAGCAACTTTAATTTCATAGTCCCGTTTAGCTTTTCTTATACCCTTTTTAATGTCCCTCTTAATGTCAGTATACTGATTTATAAGATGACCCTCACCTCTATTTATGCGCCTATAAATTCCTTTCTTCTGCCCTAAAAGATATTTGAGCCTATTATTCATCCATTTTGGGTCATTTCTACTTGATCTAATTTCTTTATACAGGATAAATGTTCTTTGGGCAGCCTGTATAGTGTTAAGAAAGCTGTCATATTGATAGCTCTCTTCGTTACCCCAGTCCACAGTTGATAAGTGTTCTCTAAGCCCATTATAATCTGCTAAGCGAAAGTCTGGGACTGTTACAGCAATAACAACAGCATCAGTAGCAGCAATACTACTAACAATAATAACAACAGCAACAGTAGCAGCAAAACTAACAGTAATAACAACAGCAACAGTAGCAGAAATACTAACAGTAATAACATCAGCATCAGTAGCAGCAATACTAACAATAATAACCCAACAAAAAGCCGCAGTAAGAATTATCACGCAATCCAACGCTAGGCAACGCCCCCCCCCCCCACTCTTCAAAGACCTAAACTTACTCACTGTTCAGAATATCCACACTTACTACTCTGCAATCTATATTTATAGAACCATAAATACCAACTTTAACCCTGAGCTAAAGCACTTTCTTGACAGTTGTGACAGGACCCATAGACATAACACCAGACACAAACATCTCTTTGACATTCCCGTGTCCGACTAAATCTATACAAAAATTCAATGTACATAAAAGGGCCTAAAATCTGGAACTCCCTGCCTGAAAACTCTAGAACTGCAGAAACAACCTCTAATGTCAAAAAGCACCGTTAAAAAATATATTATCTCATGCACCCAACCGGTAGCTAACCACATGAAAACTACTTTATCTTGCACATATCCACAGCAAAATACACTTATTGATATCTGTGATTCCCCTTAATTTGCACATGACTGTAACCAAGCTATTGCTTCATAATTCCTAAGCTAGTCATTAGTTTGCCTAAGACACTCCAATATAGAAACTGTATTATGCCAATACGTCACCTTCACCATTAATATATAAACCAAAATTCTTAAATGTTTGAACTACAGTACCTCAATTTTGTAAACCTAGTTAATCACTACAATTACCTAACCTTAATATCAGTATATTAATTGTGTCACTATTGAGTAAGATCTATCATAAGACTGCCTGAAATGCCTAGGCATACCTAGGCTTATTATTGGCCTTCTTGCAATAATAATTCATAAAATGTATAAATAACATATGTACACCCCACTTTGTAATATGTTTTTTTTATATATTTTATTGAAAACAGTAAATACAATACATCTATAGTAAGCATACCAAAACAATATCAATAACAAGCTGCAAAACTATTTGTGCTCCACACCCTTCAACTCAAAATGAACATTTATATGAGCACACTAATATATATGATACCCCCCTTCTACACTTTCACTACAACCCAAACATAGTATTGAAATTTAAACACACTCAAAAGTACGAAACCACAACGTACCACACTTCAATAAATGGAACATAAGGAGAATCGTTGTTACACATTACCCTACCCCCTTCTGATGTGAACTTATTTTATGTTATATTGAAACCCCTCCAGTACAAAACCATGACACACACACACGTGCCGTACAAAATTTTCGTATCACGAATAAAAACATTTTCGTGACTCGTCATATACCAAAACACACTAACCCATTATAATAAATTACATATAATATCAAATAACAAATAAAAAGACATCACACTTGTATGTTATTAACATATCATCCTAACCATAAAGAAACAGGAAAAACATTATGCACATGTTAACAACCTGTACAATCCCCTCCCCCATAAGTAACATACCTCCACCACCCCATGCATAAATGCAACCTCCATTGTATACTTAACCTGTATACACATTAAAATATGAATATGAATCCATACACATCCAATAACACAGCCCAACCCATCAAGCATACTACACCCTCTCCTATAAACAATCCTAAAACAATCATGTATTACAATAACCCCAACACTCACATCCCAAATAATGACAATATACCTAATAATACTAATCTCTAATTTGCATTACTAAACACAAGTTTCACAAACAACCTTACACCGTAGGCCCAGACTCATGGAACTCCGTGTTCATCAAGAACTGCAAGAAGCCCCTATCACATGCTTTTAACATCCTATGGAGAGGGAGCATGGACACTGGGATCGTCCCGCAACTACTAAAAACAACAGACATAGCCCCGCTCCACAAAGGGGGCAGTAAAGCAATAGCAAAGAACTACAGACCAATTGCGCTAACGTCCCATATCATAAAAAACTTTGAAAGGGTTCTAAGAAGCAAGATCGCCACCCATCTTGATACCCATCAATTGCGCAACCCAGGACAGCATGGGTTTAGAGCAGGCAGCTCCTGTCTGTCCCAACTACTGGACCACTACGACAAGGTCCTGGATGCTCTAGAAGATAAACATAATGCAGATGTTATATACACAGATTTTGCAAAAGCCTTTGACAAGTGTGACCATGGTGTAATAGCACACAAAATGCGTGATAAAGGAACAACAGGAAAAGTTGGTAGATGGATTTATAATTTCCTAACACGTAGAACACAAAGAGTAGTAGTCAACAGAGTAAAGTCTGAGGCAGCTACTGTGAAAAGCTCTGTTCCACAAGGCACAGTACTTGCTCCCATCCTATTCCTATTCCTCATATCAGACATTGACAGGGATATAAGCCACAGTGCTGTGTCTTCCTTTGCAGATGACACCCGAATCTGTATGACAGTGTCCACCGTTGAAGACACTGCAAGACTCCAAGCAGACATAAACCAAATCTTTAAATGGGCTGCAGAAAACAATATGAAGTTCAATGATGAGAAATTTCAATTACTCAGATACGGAAAACGTGAAGAAATTAAAATCTCATCGGAGTACAAAACTAATTCCAACCACACAATAGAGCGAAAACTAATGTCAAAGACCTGGGAGTGATCATGTCAGAGGATCTCACCTTCAAGGACCATAACAATGTAGCAATTGCATCTGCTCGAAAAATGACAGGATGGATAATGAGAACCTTCAAAACCAGGGATGCCAAGCCCATGTTGACACTTTACAGATCGCTTGTTCTATCTAGGCTGGAATATTGCTGCACACTAACTGCACCTTTCAAGGCGGGTGAAATTGCTGACCTTGAAAATGTGCAGAGAACCTTCACCGCACGCATAAGTGCGATAAACCACCTCAACTACTGGGAACGCTTGAAGTTCCTAAACCTGTACTCTCTAGAACGCAGGCGGGAGAGATACATTATTATATACACATGGAAAATTCTCGAGGGCTTAGTACCAAACTTGCACACAAAAATCACTCCGTACGAAAGCAAAAGACTCGGCAGGCGATGTAACATTCCCCCAATGAAGAGCAGGGGTGCCACTAGCAGGTTGATGGACAACACAATAAGTGTGAGGGGCCCAAGATTGTTCAACTGCCTCCCAGCATACATCAGTGGGATTACCAACAAGCCCCTGGCTGTCTTCAAGCAGGCACTGGACAGGCACCTCAAGTCGGTACCTGATCAGCCGGGCTGTGGTTCGTACGTTGGACTGCGTGCGGCCAGCAGTAACAGCCTGGTTGATCAGGCTCTGGTCCAACAAGAGGCCTGGTCACAGACCGGGCCGCGGGGGCGTTGACCCCTGGAATTCTCTCCAGGTAGACTCCAGGTAGATATTAAATAAAATTTAGTACAAAAAAATCTTAAGCATTACTATCCAGGTCTTCTGTTAACATTCAAAATACATGTGGCTCTCAAAATTCCACGACTGTGCACGTACATAGTACACACATTTAACCACCGAGTCTCACCACCCGATGCGGAAACAAACGCCATGGTTTGTTATACATAACCATGGATTAATTCTCCGAAACACAAGGGAACCCCCTACCTACCTCCGTATCTTACACCCATACCTGGAGTCTACCTGGAGAGAATTCCAGGGGTCAACGCTCCCATTGCCCAGTTTGTGACCAGGCCTCCTGTTGGACCAGAGCCTGATCAACCAGGCTGTTACTGCTGGCCGCACGCAGTCCAACGTACGAACCACAGCCCGGATGGTCAGGTACCGACTTTAGGTGCCTGTCCAGTGCCTGCTTGAAGACAGCCAGGGGTTTGTTGGTAATCCCCCTGATGTATGCTGGGAGGCAGTTGAACAATCTTGGGACCCTGACACTTATTGTGTTGTCCCTCAACGTGCTAGTGGCACCCCTGCTCTTCATTGGGGGGATGTTACATCGCCTGCCGATGTAATTTTATTGCATTTTTTGACGATTCAAGGCATTTTCAAGGATTTTCTGAAAAACAATCTTTTGCTTTCGTAGGGAGTGATTTTTGTGTGCAAGTTTGGTACTAAGCCCTCGAGAATTTTCCATGTGTACATTCATACAGCAAATATTTCACCTACCCCACCCCTCTTGCCCACCCATCTCCCATGCCACACACCCCAAAAACCCACCCATCCCTCTCCATTCCCTCCCTAACCCATACCCCCCCCCGAACCCTATCACCCCACCCACCTCAACATATCCCTAATCGTTAAGTCCCTGTATTCTTTCACAAAAGCTGTCTCCCAAGCATCACCATACACCTCCCTATTCCTGCATTTGGTCCTATAAAACCCCGCTCCTAAAGCCCTAATTCGAACATTCCCCTCCACCTCTCTCATCCCCCAAGATATATGGATAAAATCCATCACCAAAAATGAAACCCCTCTCCGTATGCCTTTCGACAAATGCCCCAAATCTAAACTCAAAGCCCGTAACACTGGCACTCCCCCACTTCCCACCAACCTCAAAATCTCCCCAAACCAATCCCTCACGACCCTCATACTCTCAGAAAAATAAATTGCATGAAAAGCCGTATCCGCCTCCCCACACCTGACACAATTCCCATCCCCGATTAACCCCATCACATATAACTGCTCCCTAGATGCTAATATTCCCTGTAAAAAACAGAACCCCATTTCCTTCACCTTTTGATGCACCCTTAATTTACCCAACCACTTCCAAATCTCATTCCAATCATATAAAGGATAAGTTTCATTACCCTGCACCACTCTCCCATGTCCACCCATCCTATCCAACCTCTGAACCTTACACTTCTCAGGCTCTTGCATCACCAACAAAGCCCTCAATATTGCCTTGCAATACAAAACATCCCTCCCTCCCCACCACCTCCGAACCTCCTTCATTACTAATCCTACTCTCCGCCCCCTTTCTCCACCTCTCATTAAAAACTCGTCACACCTCTCAACCTACTCCTCATAGGCACAAACCCCACCCCACCCCATCTAACCCCTAATTCCACCACCTCCTTACTCAGCCAGTGCCTACCAAATCCCCACACGTAATTCAACACATGCTTCAATAAACACTTCACATCCACATCCAATAACAGATAAACTACCACCCTAAACTACAATTTAGAATACACCAATACATTAACCACCATCGCCCTTTGCAATAAGGTGACCTCCCCACCCCCAACCCCTCACACGTGCAATTGCCGCATCCACCACCAATTGGGAATTAACCCTCCTTGCCTCCCCCGGATCCACACAGAAAATTATCCAACATATCTTAATGGACTGCACAGAACTCCAACCTTCCCTACTCCCCAACGTCCCTCCCACCCAGCAACCAACCTTCAATAATTTAAACTTACTCCTATTGACTCTCATCCCTGTCGCCCTCCCAAAAAATTCCACCAACCCATTGATGACACAAAGCTGCCTCTCAGAATGAACTAAAACTGTTGTGTCGTCCACATATCCAATGATTCCTCCTACCTCCTCTCCCTCCCCTACCCCCGTACCTAACCCCTCCACAACAAAACTATAAAACGGATTCTGCATTAATGCAAACAATATTTGAGACAAAAGGCAACCATGCCTGATACACCTATTCATTTCCACCGTCTCTCTACACTCCCATTTATTTGTACTCTAATTAAAGTCCCCCTCATACAAAGTCCTGACCCACCCTACCACCACCTCTCCAAAACCTTGTCGTTCCTTTATATCCAATAACATCTCCCTATTCACCTTACCATAAGCACTTTGCCAATCCAAACTCAACACCCCCCCCCTTTTGTCTCGTCAATAAACTGCTTTATCCACCTATGCCCTGTTCTAATGCTACTCCCAGGAACCCCCAGTTGATCTTCATGCAATATACCTTTCAACCCTAACTTTATTCTATTGGCCAATATTTTTGCCATTAACAAAGCTATTCCCCTATAGTCACTTAGACCCACCTGTTCCCTCCCTTTAGCCACTAAAACAAGAACCCCTGTCCTCATCGACTCCCCATATATCCTCCTTCCTTCATTTCATTTATTAACCGTACCAGCAACCCCTCAATACCCGCTAATAATGCACATATAAATCCCCAGCCAACCCATCAATACCTGGTGACTTCCCCAACCGCAACCACTTCACTGCCTCCCAGACCTCCTCCTCCAAGATCTCTTCCTCACAAACCCCCCGCTCCTCCTCCCCCAATACCTTCCTGATACTCCCCAAGACCCTCTCCCTCTCCCGCCCTGCCCCCTCCTGATGAGCAAATTTATCCCGAAACCAACATTCAGCATACCCTCCATACCTTCCGTAGTTCTCAACACCCTCCCTTCGCTATACCACCCCTTCTACGTCCACCTTCAAAGATTCTATTAGCATATTATTCCTCCTCTGCTGGAAATTCCGCAGCACCACCCTGGATACTTTATTTCCCCATAACACCTCTTCCATACCGCTTCTGACCCGTAAAGCCTGAAATTTCTCCTCCTGAAGCTCTCGTAACCTATTTCTTATTTCTCTCACTCCATCTATATGTCTACCTGCCCAAGCCCCTCCCTGATATTCCCCTAACAACCCCTCCAAATACTTTTGATATCCAAAACGATACCTAGCTTCCTCTATACCAACCCTCTCAAAGAATTTCCTAATTTCCACCTTCCCCACCTCCATCCACCACTTCACTACACCCCCAATTGCGCTTTCCCCCCATCCAACACACCCTCCCACCACTCCTGAAAAGCCTCCTCTACCCCATCCTTCACCAATAAACTAGTATTCAACTTCCAGTAACCCTTATAGATATGAACTACCCCCACCCACTCCCCCTCAAACAATAGGCCCCTATGATCCGAAAACCCCAGATCTATACACTCCACCTTCACCACTTCCACCCATCTTGTCACATAAATTCTATCCAACCTAGCTGCATAATTATGCCTTACATAAGTGTATTCCACCACGTCATTCCCTCCTCCCATCACATCAACCAAACCCACCGCACCTAAGACATCCCTTAGGGCACCTAACACACAACCCCCCATCCTTAGGCTCCACATCCCTAATCCGTATCACACTATTCCAATCGCCTCCAACAATAACCACCTGGGGCAAACTACGAAAGGCATACGTCAATTCATTATACAAAAAATCCTTTTTTATACTCCTATTTGCCACCTCCGGCATATACACCCCCAAAAAACTCACCTGCATCCCCCCCCCATGTCCCATTCACTCGTACTACCCTCCCTCCCACTGCCTCCCAAGTTGACAACTGAAATGGGCTATCCTCCCTGATCCCTACCAAAACTCCCCCTTTGAAAGCCCAAGCATCACATGCATACACCTTGTAACCTTTAACCTCAATCTCTTCACACCAACGATAATTATGTTCCTGTATGAACACAACATCCACTCTCAACCTTCTCAAAGTTACTGCCACCCAAGCTCTCTTGACCTCATTTTTGAGGCCATTTACGTTAATCGTAAGACACTTGAAGATACGGTTGGTGTTTTCCCTTATGCTTCACCAGTTTCATATCACCTTTCCCAAAAGGCTTTACCTCCCTACTCCTCCCTTCCCCCTTGGATATTTTACCATATCCAGCATCCTTGCTTTTACAACCTTTACCTTGGACCACCTCAGTCTACATCTTTTTACCTGTTAGTTGTGCTGCTGTCAACACCTCATCATCATAATCATCACCAGGCCGTTTCCTCGTCTCTCCCTTAGCATCCATCACCTCCATATCCTCCTCATGATGCACCTCAGCATCCTGCCCAATCTCCTGCCCAATATCCTTGTCCCCCTGCTCTGGCAAGGTTCCCTGCCCATCCTCAAACACCTGTACCTCCTGTCTCCCCTCTTGGATCATTCCTGACACCTCCTCCAAGACCAGAGGATTACTTCCTATGAAGGAATTTAAGTCGTCCAAAAGTTCAGCCTCCTCCTGACACTCCTAGGCTTCCGATACCAATGAAGCCTCCTGTCCACCCTCCTGCACTACCGAAGATTCCACATCCTGTGTACTCCTTGCTTCTTCCTCTTGATCCACCTCCACACTCCACACACGCTGTACCACGCCCTCCTGCGCACCTACCTCCATCGCTCCATCCTCCCCAGACCGCCTTTGCGTATCATAGGCAAATTGCCGTCCATTCCTTTCGAATACCTGCTTTTCCTCCATTTTTCTAGTTTTACAGTCCATCACCATATGCCCAGACTGTCCACACAGCCGGCAGGTCCTAATCTGGCCGACATACGCGACATATACCTGTGATCGAAATCCTTTCATTAGTATATATGAGGGTATTGGCTTCCTTAATGTCATCTTGACTGCATACGTACCCTCCAACATTCCTGCATAAATGCCAGTTGTCCATCTACCAACTGTCACTGCATGCACCACCCCATACTGCTTCATTTCTTCACGAATGTCACATTCCCCGGCCTCAAATGGGACATTCTTGAGCTTAATCCACTTGTAAGTGGCTGAAATATCACGCACACATACCTCCAAGCCCTGCATGACAATCAAGTGTTGGTCCTGGTACTTATCCACCACACGGTTATACGCTGCCGTACAAGCAAACTTGACAAACAGTCGTCGCATACCATTTAACGATGTGCCGTAAAGCTCCGAATGGTCAATGCCCAAAGAGTCACGAAGAATTGACGGCAAGACCACGTCCGCATTAGTCTGGTGTACAGCACCCTGAAGCACTTCTATGCCGATCGTGTTGACACGACGTCTCCACCCCTCTGCCATGACTCAGAAAATAAAGTTTCACCAGGCTGCTGCCAGGGGACCACCAAGGCAGGGAGTGGAATGTAATGTTTGTGCAATTATGCTTTGCAATATTATCAGAAATAAAGTATCTGAATCTGATTCTGAAACAGTAATAACAACAGCATCAGTAGCAACTATGCTAACAGTAATAACAAACATCGAATTGAAACTAAAGGAATCTTACAGGAATCAAGAAACGTGGGAAGAACTAAAAGTCATAAATGAAATTGAAAGAAACCCAAAGTATTTCTTTTCTTATGCCAAATCAAAGTCGAGAACAACATCCAGTATTGGGCTCCTACTTAAACAGGATGGGTCCTACACAGATGACAGCAAGGAAATGAGTGAGTTACTAAGGTTCCAGTATGACTCAGATTTTAGCGAGCCGCTAACCAGACTGAAAGTCGAAGACCTAAATGAATTTGTTTATGAGAGTGCTACAGAACTTGGCAGACGCATGCCTACCTGACATTACCCTGACGCCAAATGACTTCGAAAAGGCAATAAATGACATGCCCATGCACTCCGCTCCAGGCCCTGACTCATGGAACTCCGTGTTCATCAAGAACTGCAAGAAGCCCCTTTCACGTGCTTTTAACATCCTATGGAGAGGGAGCATGGACATTGGGGTCGTCCCGCAGTAACTAAAAACAACAGACATAGCCCCACTCCACAAAGGCGGCAGTAAAGCAATAGTAAAGAACTACAGACCAATAGCGCTAACGTCCCATATCATAAAAATCTTTGAAATGGTTCTAAGAAGCATGATCGCCACTCATCTAGATACCCATCAATTACACAACCCAGGGCAGCATGGGTTTAGAGCAGGTCGCTCTTGTCTGTCCCAACTATTGGACCACTACTACAAGGTTCTGGATGCTCTAGAAAACAAACAGAATGCAGATATTATATACAAACTTTGCAAAAGGAAAAGTTAGTAGATGGATCTATAATTTCCTAACAAGTAGAACACAAAGAGTAGTAGTCAACAGAGTAAAGTCTGAGGCGGCTACAGTGAAAAGCTCTGTTCCACAAAGCACAGTACTCGCTCCCATCCTGTTCCTCATCCTCATATCGGACATAGACAGGGATATAAGCCACAGTGCCGTGTCTTCCTTTGCAGATGACACCCGAATCTGTATGACAGTGTCCACCGTTGAAGACACTGCAAGACTCCAAGCAGACATAAACCAAATCTTTAAATGGGCTGCAATATGAAGTTCAATGATGAGAAATTTCAATTACTCAGATAACGAAAACATGAGGAAATTAAATCTCATCGGAGTACAAAACAAATTCCAAGCACACAACAGACTGAAAAACAAATGTCAAAGACCTGGGAGTGATCATGTCAGAGGAACTTACCTTCAAGATATGAGAACCTTCAAAACCATGTTGACACTTTTCAGGTAGCTTGTTCTATCTAGGCTGGAATATTGCTGCACACTAACTGCACCTTTCAAGGCAGGTGAAATTGCTGACCTAGAAAATGTGCAGAGAGCCTTCACAGTATGCATAACTGCGATAAATCACCTCAATTACTGGGAATGCTTGAAGTTCCTAAACCTGTACTCCCTAGAACGCAGGCGGGAGAGATTCATTATTATATACATGTGGAAAATTCTCGAGGGATTAGTACCAAACTTGCACACGAGAGTCACTCCCTACGAAACCAAAAGACTCGGCAGGCGATGTAACATCCCCCCAATGAAAAGCAGGGTTGCCACTAGCGCGTTGAGAGACAACACAATAAGTGTCAGGGGCCCAAGACTGTTCAACCTCTCAAGGTAATCTTTAAGGCAGAATCGGCCCTCACCACGATCCTGCAAGAGAAAGCATGGTTGATGACAAATCAGGGGTACCGGAATGTATACCTAGATTGGGACAGAACGCAGGAAGAAAGGGTGGCCCTGAAGGAGAAGATAAGAAGGCGAAGAGAGGAGAGAGAGGAGACAGCGAGATACGGAGGACAAAGCCCTAGCAGGACAAACATACACACTGGAAGTACCCACGGCGGGCCTCAAATCACAAAAACCCTACGACAACCATACACTTTAACACCACACACACTCATCAGTCCCCCTGTCCCCACCCCAGCAACCCAAAACCCACCATCACAGCTACCCCCCTACCACAAACTCCACCCCACCAACCCATACCCCAACCATACAATCCCCCACCCATGCTGCAACCCCCTATGGGCACCCTGCCCACACCCCCTCCAACCCACCAAGATCTCCCCAGGGCCACAGTTATGGAAACAAGGTTGAAGGTTTGGTACACAAACGCGGATGGAAATACGAATAAGTATGAAGAGTGGAATGAAAGAATAGGTGAGGTGTCCCCAGACATCATAGCTGTCACAGAAACTAAACTAAATGAGACAGTAACAGATGCAATCTTCCCACAGGGATATCAGATCCTGAGGAAAGATAGAAGGAGCAGGGGGGAAAGAGGGGTCGCACTGATAAGATAAGATAAGATTTCTTCGGATTTTTAACCCCAGAGGGTTAGCCACCCAGGATAACCCAAGAAAGTCAGTGCGTCATCGAGGACTGTCTGTCTTATTTCCATTGGGGTCCTTAATCTTGTCCCCCAGGATGCGACTCACACCAGTCGACTAACAACCCAGGTACCTATTTGCTGCTAGGTGAACATGACAACAGGTGTAAGGAAACACGTCAAAATTTTTCCACCCGCCGGGAATCGAACCCGGGCCCTCTGTGTGTGAAGCGAGAGCTCAAGCCACCAGACCACCGGGCCACTGCTTGTAAGGAACCGTTGGAGATTCGAGGAAATGGAAGGAATGGAGGTGTGTAGAGAAAGGGACTTCATAGTAGGTACCATCCTGTCTGGGGAGCACAAGATAGTCATTGCAGTGATGTATAACCCACCACAGAACTGCAGGAGGCCAGGTGAGGAATATGATGAGAACAACAGAGGGATGGTGGACACTGGCGGAGGTGGCAAGAAAAGCGCACATGAGCAGAGCGAAGCTACTGGTCATGGGCGATTTCAACCACAGGGAGATCAACTGGGAGAACCAAGAACCACATGGGGGTCCAGAAACTTGGAGAGCCAAGATGATGGACGTGGTACTGGAAAACCTGATGCACCAACATGTCAGGGACAGGATCAGAGAGAGAGGACAAGATGAACCAGCAAGACTGGACCTTGTATTCACCCTGAACAGCTCAGATATTGAAGACATAACACATGAGAGCCCCCTGGGAGCCAGTGACCATATGGTGCTGAGCTTTGAGTGCATTGTAGAGCTACAGGTGGAGAGGGAAAACGGTACCGAAAGAGACAAACCAGACTTTAAAAGAGGCAACTACACGGGCATGAGGAATTTCCTGCAGGAGGTTCATTGGGAAACGGAAATGGTAGGACAGAATAAATGAAATGATGGAATACGTAGGGGCAAAGTGCAAGGAGGCAGAGGAACGATTTATACCCAGAAGAAAAATATTAAACGGGAAGGCCAGAAAGAGCCCCTGGTTTACCCAAAGGTGCAGGGAGGCAAAGACTCAGAGTGTCAGAGAATGGAAAAGGTACAGAAGGCAAAGAACCCAAGTAAACAAAGAGGTTAGTAGAAGAGCTAGAAACGAGTATGCACAGGTACGGAGGGATGCCCAGAAACAGTACGAAAACGACATAGCATCAAAAGTTAAGTCCGACCCGAAACTGATGTACAGTCACATCAGAAGGAAGACAACAGTCAAGGACCAGGTGATAAGGCTGAGGAGAGAAGATAGGGAACTCACAAGTAACGATCAAGAGGTATGTGAGGAACTCAACTTGAGGTTTAAGGAAGTATTCACAGTGGAGGAAGGAAGGCAGCTGGGTAGACAGGATGGGGTGCATCACCAACAAGGGATGTATCAAGTGCTTGAAGGCATACACACAACAGAGGAGGAGGTGAAGCAGATACTCAGTGACCTTGATACCTCAAAGGCAATGGGTCTGGACAATATCTCCCCGTGGGTTCTTCGGGAAGGAGCTGAGGTACTGAGTGTGCCACTTACCATAATATTCAACACATCCCTTGAAACTGGGCAACTACCTGAGGTATGGAAGAAGGCCAACATAGTCCCCATCTTTAAAAAAGGAGACAGAAAAGAGGCACTAAACTATAGACCGGTGTCACTTACGTGTATAGTGTGCAAAGTCCTGCAGAAAATCATCAGGAAAAGAATGGTGGAGCACCTCGAGCTGAACAGGATAATAAACACCAGACAGCACGGATTCCGGGAAGGCAAATTCTGTGTAACAAACCTCCTAGAGTTCTATGATAAAGTAACAGAGGTAAGGCAAGAGAGAGAAGGGTGGGTTGATTGCATTTTCCTGGACTGCAGGAAGGCCTTCGACACAGTTCCTCACATGAGATTAGTAAAGAAGTTGGAAAAGCAAGCATGTATAACAGGAAGGGCACTGGAATGGATCAGGGAATACCTCACAGGGAGGCAACAACGGGTCATGGTGCGTGATGAGGTATCACAGTGGGCGCCTGTGACGAGCGGTGTACCGCAGGGGTCAGTCCTAGGACCAGTGTTATTCTTGGTATAAGTAAATGACATGACGGACGGGATAGACTCAGAAGTGTCTCTGTTCGCAGATGATGTGAAATTAATGAGGAGAATCACATCGGAAGAGGACCAAGCAGGACTTCAAACAGACCTGGACAAGCTTGACATCTGGTCTAGCAACTGGCTTCTCGAATTCAATCCCACCAAATGCAAAGTCATGAAGATCGAAGAAGGGCAAAGAAGACCGCTGACAGAGTACAGGCTAGGCAGACAAAGGCTACAAACCTCGGCAAAGGAGAAAGACCTTGGGGTGAGTATAACGCCAAGCACGTCTCCGGAGGCACACACACATCAACCAGATAACTGCGGCAGCATATGGGCGACTGACAAACCTAAGATTAGCGTTCCGTTACCTTAACAAGGAATCGCTCAAGACACTGTACACCGTGTACGTCAGGCCCATACTAGAATATGCAGCACCAGTCTGGAACCCACTCCTGGTTAAGCACGTAAAGAAACTAGAGAAAGTGCAAAGGTTTGCGACAAGGTTAGTTCCACAACTCAGGGGTCTGTCCTATGAAGAAAGGTTGAGGGAAATAGGACTAACAACACTGGAGGAAAGAAAGGTCAGAGGAGACATAATAACGACATACAAAATACTGCGGGGAATCGACAAGGTAGACAATGACAGGATGTTCCAGAGAGGGAACACAGAAACAAGGGGACACAACTGGAAGCTGAAGACTCAGATGAGTCAAAGGGATGTTAGGGAGCACTTCTTCAGCCATAGAGTAGTCAGGAAGTGGAATAGTCTAGAGAAAGATATAGTGGAGGCAGGAACCATACATGTTTTAAGACAAGGTATGATAAAGCTCATGGAGCAGGGAGAGCAGATACCCAGTAGTGGACAGCGAAGAGGCGGGGCCAGGAGCTGAGTCTCGACCCCTGCAACCACAATTAGGTGAGCAATTAGGTAAACAAAAAATCCCTGGCTGTCTTCAAGCAGGCACTGGACAGGCACCTAAAGTTTCTGTACCTGACCAGCCGGGCTGTGGTTCGTACGTTGGACAGCGTGCGGCCAGCAGTAACAGCCTGGTTGATAAGGCTCTGATCCAACATGAGGCCTTGTTACAGACCGGGCGCAGGGGCGTTGACCCCTGGAACTCTCTCCAGGTAAACTCCAGGTAACCAACAGCAACAGTAGCAACAATGCCAACAGTAATAACAACAGCAATAGTAGCAGCAATACTAACAGTAATAACAGCAACAGTAGCAGCAATAATAACAGTAATAACAACAGCAACAGTAGCAACAATACTAACAGAAATAACAGCAACAGTAGCAGCAATACTAACAGTAATAACAACAGCAACAGTAGCAACAATACTAACAGTAATAACAACAGCAACAGTAGCAGCAATACTAACAGTAATAACAACAGCAACAGTAGCAGCAATACTAACAGTAATACAGCAACAGTAGCAACAAACTAACAGATAAGACAGCATCAATACTAACAGTAATAGCAACAGGAACAGTAGCAACAATGCTAACAGTAATAACAACAGCAACAGTAGCAACAATACTAACAGAAATAACAACAGCAACAGTAGCAACAATACTAACAGAAATAACAACAGCAACAGTAGCAACAATACTAAGAGAAATAACAACAACAACAGTAGCAACAATGCTAACAGTAATAACAACAGCAACAGTAGCAACAATACTAACAGTAATAACAACAGCAACAGCAGCAACAATACTAACAGAAATAACAACAGCAACAGTAGCAACAATACTAACAGAAATAACAACAGCAACAGTAGCAACAATGCTAACAGTAATAACAACAGCAACAGTAGCAACAATACTAACAGAAATAACAACAGCAACAGTAGCAACAATACTAACAGAAATAACAACAGCAACAGTATCAACACTACTAACAGAAATAACAACAGCAACAGTAGCAACAATACTAAAAGAAATAACAACAGCAACAGTAGCAACAATGCTAACAGTAATAACAACAGCAACAGTAGCAACAATACTAACAGAAATAACAGCAACAGTAGCAACAATGCTAACAGTAATAACAACAGCAACAGCAGCATCAATACCAACAGTAATAACAACAGCAACAGCAGCATCAATACTAACAGTAATAACAACAGCAACAGCAGCATCAATACTAACAGTAATAACAACAGCAACAGCAGCATCAATACTAACAGTAATAGCAACAGCAGCATCAATACTAACAGTAATAGCAACAGCAGCATCAATACCAACAGTAATAACAACAGCAACAGCAGCATCAATACTAACAGTAATAACAACAGCAACAGCAGCATCAATACTAACAGTAATAACAACAGCAACAGCAGCATCAGTACTAACAGTAATAGCAACAGCAGCATCAATACTAACAGTAATAGCAACAGCAACAATGCTAACAGTAATAACAACAGCAACAGTAGCAACAATGCTAACAGTAATAACAACAGCAACAGAGCAGCAATGCTAACAGTAATAACAACAGCAACATCAGCATCAATACTAACAGTAAAGCAACAGTCAAGAGCATCAATACTAACAGTAATAACAACAGCCAACAGCAATAATATAAAGCTATACATCACATGAGCAACAATGCTAACAGTAATAAGGCAAAGCAGCACACAAAGCCAAAGTAAGTCAAGAGAGCCACTGACTATGCCATGGTGAATGCAAAACAAACAACTATTCTTGCCATAGTGAAGTGCAGAGAGCCAATACATCAATGAAGTGCAAGGAGAGCCACTGACATGCCATGGTGAAGTGCAAGGAGAGCCACTGACATGCCATGGTGAAGTGCAAGGAGAGCCACTGACATGCCATGGTGAAGTGCAAGGAGAGCCACTGACATGCCATAGTGAAGTGCAAGGAGAGCCACTGACATGCCATGGTGAAGTGCAAGGAGAGCCACTGACATACCATGGTGAAGTGCAAGGAGAGCCACTGACATGCCATGGTGAAGTGCAAGGAGAGCCACTGACATGCCATGGTGAAGTGCAAGGAGAGCCACTGACATGCCATGGTGAAGTGCAAGGAGAGCCACTGACATGCCATGGTGAAGTGCAAGGAGAGCCACTGACATGCCATGGTGAAGTGCAAGGAGAGCCACTGACATGCCATGGTGAAGTGCAAGGAGAGCCACTGACATGCCATAGTGAAGTGCAAGGAGAGCCACTGACATGCCATAATGAAGTGCAAGGAGAGCCACTGACATGCCATGGTCAAGTGCAGGAGAGCCACTGACATGCCATGGTCAATGCAAGGAGAGCCACTGAATGCCATGGTCAAGTGCAAGGAGAGCCACTGACATGCCATGGTGAAGTGCAAGGAGAGGCACTGACATGCCATGGTCAAGTGCAAGGAGAGCCACTGACATGCCATAGTGAAGTGCAAGGAGAGCCACTGACATGCCATAATGAAGTGCAAGGAGAGCCACTGACATGCCATGGTCAAGTGCAAGGAGAGCCACTGACATGCCATGGTCAAGTGCAAGGAGAGCCACTGAGATGCCATGGTCAAGTGCAAGGAGAGCCACTGAGATGCCATGGTGAAGTGCAAGGAGAGCCACTGACATGCCATGGTGAAG
>WNWK01031501.1:0-22656 GCA_009830355.1 Cherax destructor
CTCTCTCCCCTCCCTTTTTTCTTTTCTCTCTCTCTCCCTCCCCCTTCTCTTTTCCCCCTCCCTCTCTCTCTCCCCCCCTTTCCTCTTTTTCCCCCTCCCCCCCCCTCTCTCTCTCCTCCCCTCTCTCCTCCCTCCCTCCTCTCTTTTCCCTCCCCCCCTCCCCCTCCCCTTTCTCCTCCCCCCCTTTCTCTCTCTCTCCCCCCCTTTCCTCTCTCTTCCCCCCCTCCCTCTCCCTCCCCCCCTCCTCCTCTCTCCCCTCCCCCCCTTCCTTCTCTCTCTCTCCCCCCCCTCCCTCTCTCTGTCTGTTTTCTGCCCCAATTCTTCCGGAAAAACCCCCTCCCCATTTTCCCCCTTTTAAACATTTTATTATCTCAAAATTGGGAACCAAAAAATATCCCCAAAACCCCAAGAAGTTTACCTGTGATGAAGATCAGGGGATTTTACAATTGTATCCTTATTTAAAGAAAGTATTCAATTTGAGGTAAATATTTTTCAAAATCAAGTTGAAAAAAAAAGTACAGATTACTTAAAGTAAAAAAGGAAGAAATTTTGTTTTAATTAAATCAAAATTTGGGCCCCAAAAAGGGTTAGGTAGGAAGAGAAAGGGGAATTTTTATTATTGTGATTAAATTATTTAAAAAAACCAAAAGTTGAAAATGAGAGATTTGTGCAACATTTGGGAATTTTAAGATCCCCAAATTTTTTTAAAATGTTCACCCTTTCATGTTAAACAATTTTTCTTTCCCCATAGATTTTCTTCATGAAGGAAATCACTTTTCCCATTTATTTAAAAATTAATTTTAATAAACACTTTAACCTTCACCCTTTTTCAGAGTACAGGAACTGATTTCCCCAAACCCAAAATTTAAAACACCCTCCCCTTATCCTTCAGAGTAAGGAATTTATTTTAACTCCAGAACTGTAACATCCTCACCTATCCTTCAGAGAAAGGGAACTGTACTTCTCAACCCAAAAGAACCAGGCCCCCATCCCAAATCCAAACCCAAACTCCCACAAAAAAAATCAAATCCCCCCCCCAAAAAAAACTTATTTAAGCTCATTCTAAATTTAATATTTTCCCAAAGCTCGGGATCCCCAAGTTCCCCCACTAAAACATTTAAATCTGGCTTGAGCTATGGGGGGGGAAGCACAGTGTTTGCACTCTGAATGATAGTTGGGGATGCTGCAATTCAGAAGATCTTTTGAATTTTGAAGTCTATGCACTTCAAAAAGCAACTAGAAAACAAAAGGAAAAAGGTAATGTGCTTCCATCTTTATTCATCATGTTTTGGGTGGGAAAGGGAAGTGAAATAATGTATAAAAAAAAAAAATTTAATACTTTTAAGGGAAAAATGTTATTTATACTTTAAAATAAAAAACAAAAACCTTGAAATATAACCCTTTGGTATCTACACTACATGCAAAAATTTTTTTATATAATCCCTTTTTTGGAGATTTTAATTTTTTTTTTTTTTAAAAAAATTTAATCATTCAAATGTTTTAATAAAGAAGCGTTGAGGGTAGTGTTTTGAACTTTACTCCCCGAGCCACCCTTCAGAACCACTTTCACCCATTTTTCTTTTTTAAAGAAAAAACAACCCCTTTTGGGTTTTGGGGGAAATCGGCCACTTTGTGATGACCCCCGGGCCGTTTTGTAGCCAATGATCCGGCCCAGGTCTATGGCGCTTGTCTTCTTTACTCTTTCCCGCAAAGCAAAATATAAACAGTTACACTGCATTATAGTAAACCTTTGATTTAATTGATTTAATTTAAGAGACTTCAAGATCAAATCTGCTGAATTTAAACCCAAATTTTAAACGGGGGTAAAGTTTGCTAGAGTTGTTCATAATTCTTACAAGCATTGCAAAAAAAATTTTATCTCTATCCACCAAAACGCCCATTACTGATCACCCCCCCTATTAGTTCTTAAAAAACAAGAGTTTGCTGTACTAATTTGCTGTTATTAAGAACTTCAGTAATAATTTCACACACAACATAGTTTATCCTCAACTCACAAACACCTTAAGTTGCATACATTCACACCCCTTTCAAACAGGGAACACAGGAACCAGTTGAGGTTTTACAAAACCCCTGAGCTGCTTAAAAAAGTGTGTGCAACATAACCATTTTTTTGTATGGTTTTTTTTACAATCAATTTTTCAAGGAGGAAAAAACCCGGGCTGCACCTTTTTGTATAAGTTGAAAAAATTCAATTAATCTTGGGAAATACAACAATGAAAAAAGAAAAATTAAAAAGGTGCATTGCCAACAGAAATGCAAACTAACCTCTAAACTTTGATTAAAAAAATTAAAGCACTAATTCACTTATGTAAAACAAAAAACCTGGGTATTATCTTTTTAGGGGTTAAAGAGTTTTTCTGAAAATTAGAAAATGTGAACACTTGGGTATCTTTATTGAGGAAATTTTTTAAAGTGGAAAGCCTTTAAAAAAAGAAGAATGGTGAAGATTGAAGGAGTTTAAGGAACCCGTCCCTCAGTATATAAGCCACTTTTCTGCGCATATGCTGATTCCTTTTTTGATTCATGGACTGATTACATCCCAAATCCAGGCTGAGGGGCTGATTACCCCCAAACTCTTGATCTTCACCATTCTTCTTTGTTTAGGGCTGATGAAACCACTGTGTGGCAAAACTTTTCTCAATAAAGATACCCAAGGGTTAAAAAGTGTCTAATTTTTCAACTTATCGGTTCTCTGAACCATTTATCTACATAAGAGTTTTTTTATTCCCAGAGCCTGGCCATAGGCCCGGCTCCGGTTCTGGCGTATAGTTCAGGCGAGTAGTGTGGTATAAACCTTGGTAATCTGATACCAAAAAGTTTGAAAAAAACACGTGAGTAAACACTAACTCATATTTATTAGAAAGCATTTTGGTCCTGGCACCTGGATGTTAGATGTGATTAAGATCACAGCACCAAAACATTTTCTAATACACATGTCTTAGAATTTGCTCACGTTCCTTTTAAAACCAAAATCCACATGAATGTTAGTGGCTTTCTTTGTGCTTAACAATAGTATTTTACTACATGTAAACTATACATTGTATACTATATCTTTCTTCTTTCAACAAACCGGCCGAATCCCACTGAGAAAGGGTGACCCAAAAAGAAAAACAAAAGTTTCTCTTTTTAACTTTAGTAATGTATACAGGAGAAGGGCTTACTAGCCCCTTGCTCCCGGCATTTTTATTCGCTCTTACGACATGCATGGCTTACGGAGGAAGAATTCTGTTCCACTTCCCCATGGAGATAAGAGGAAATACACGAGAACAAGAACTAGTAAGAAAATAGAAGAAAACCTAGAGGGGGGTGTATATATATACAGTGGTACCCCGGTTTACGATGGTCCCCAAACTCACCCTTTTATGTAAGTTTATTTTTTTAAATGCTTTTGTAAGTGTAATTTTGGGGGTCTAAAAGGACTAGTCTATTTTACAACTTTTCTTAAGGAGATAAATTCGTTTGGTAATGGCACTTGAACAGCATTCTGGAATGAAAAATATCGTAAACCGGGGTACCACTGTACGATAACAGTGGACCCCCGATTACGTACTGCTCCAAACTTGAACAATTATGTAAGTGTATTTTTTTAGTGCTTTTTAAGTGTATTTTGGGATCTAAAAGGACTAATCTAATTTACATTATTCCTTATGGGAACAAATTGCTCAGTAACGGCACTTGAACAGCATTCTAGAACGAAATATTGACGTAATCCGGGGTCCACTGTACAGTAGGGCCCACTTATATGGCAGGTTAGGTTCCAGGCTACTGCCGGAAAGCAGACTTCATCGAAAAACAGAACTCCATTTTTTTTCCCTTTATAAATGCATATAAATGCCAGCTAACAAGTTTTAATAACATATAAAGTTAGAATAAACTAGGCATTAAAAAATAAAATACACACACAGTACACCAATTTACCTCAAAATATTTGTAGTCTTAATGGGGGAAAACTTATAGTATTTACTGTAAGAGGTCAGGGTGGGGCCCCCCCGGCCACCCCACCCATACATACTATACTACAATGCAAAGCCCCCAGTGATAAAAATATAAAATAAACCCTTATTAACTTAAAATATTTGTAGTCTTAATGGGCTTAATGTAGGGGGGGTAAAAAAAATAGAGAAAGTGTTGGGGGGATGGCATCCTCCGGCCCCCCCCTTCAACATTGCGCCCTAGAGCGTAAAATACATATACAGTACACTCAATTTTTCCTTTAAAAAATTTGAGTTTTAATTTGGGGGGAGAAGTGAGGCAGAAAAAAACGAATAAACAAGAGAAAAAGATAGGCCCCAGAGTATTTGAAAAAAACCGACTATTATGGTTGATACATGTTCATAAAAAACCTTATTGTGCTCCCCATGCTTGCTGGAAGTCAAACCCCCCGCCCACAAAACCTCCTTTACCCCCCCCCTCCAACCTTTTCGGGGTGACCCCCACCCCCCCTTCCTTCCCCTACAGATTTATCGCTCTCCCAAATCATTCACTTTGATCCCTTCTCCTAAATGACCCCAAAACCCCTCAATAACCCCTCTTCAACCTTCTGACAAATCAGTAACTCCACACCTCCCCCCTAATTTCCACACTCAATTTTCTGCATAATATTTCCAACACATTGCCCTTAGACAGGACATCTTCACTGCCTCCAGCCGCTTCCTCGCTGTAGCATTTGCAACCTATCTTCACACCCAAAAAGAGTGTTGGTACAACTATACTTTAGTACATTCCCTTCATTGTCTCCTGGATAAGTTTTTGTCTCCACAGATACCTCAACGCACCACTCACCTTTTTTTCCTTCATCAATTCTTGGTTAACCTCATCCTTCAAAAACCCATCTGCTGACAAGTCAACTCCCAAATATCTGAAAACATTTACAGTGGACCCCCGGTAACAAAAAAACTTCATTCAAAGCCTGCTCAAGTGCCTTACCGAGAAATTTTCCCCCTTGGGAATAATGTCACGTAGGTTGTCTATTTAGCCCCCCAAAAAATACACTTCCACAAGCACACAATATTATACTTACATAATTATGCGTTTTCCCGGGGTGTTGTTACTCGGGGGCCCCTGTACTTCTCCATAATCCCTCTCTCCAATGTGATATCCCAATTTTCTGTATTTAAATCGTTTGATACCCTCATCACCTTACTCTTATCTATGTTAAATCTCAACTTTCTACCTTTACACACCCTCCCCAAAATCGTCCACTAACCTATCAACTTTTCTTTAGAATCTCCCATAAGCCGTATCATCAACAAAAGTAAGTGTGTCAACTCCCATTTTTCATTTAATTCCCCATAAATTAATCCCACCCCCCTCCCCAACACCCTAGCATTTACTTCTTTTACAACCCCATCTATAAATATTTAAACAACCATGGTGACTTTCACATCCTGTCTAAGTCTTTTACCGGGGAAATAATCGCCCTCTCTCCTCACACCCCAACCCGAGCCTCACTATCCTCATAAAAACTCTTTACACCTTCAGTGCACTACCTATTCCATACACTTCAACATTTGCCACATTGCTCCCCCCATGACTCTATCATATCCCTTTTTAAAACCATAAATCAATGAAAACTTCCCTACCTTTATCTAAATACTGTTCACATTAGCTTACTTAAACACGATCTGCAAACCCACCCCCCCTAAAAACCTCCGCTCATCTGCAAAACCTACTCTCTGTCTTACCTCTAATTCTTTCAATAATAACCCTGCCATACACTTTTCCTGGGATACTCAGTAAACTTATTCCCCCTATAAAGGAATATACTGCTTTTGCCAATCCCTAGGCCTTCCCCTCTTTCATACATTTATTAAAAAAAATACCAACCACTCCAACACTATATCCCCCTGCTTTTAACATTTCTGTCATGATCCTATCAGTTCCAGCTGCTTTCCCCCCTTTCATTCTACGAAACCCCACGCACCCCCCCCAACACTCACATCCTGCTTTTCCCACCCCCTAAACGTTTTATACCCCCCTGGCAAGTGCATGAAATTACCGCCCCCTTTTTTCATCAACTTTTAAAAAGTTCCTCAAAATTTTCCCCGCCATCTCCCCAATACCTCAGCTCCCTCTACTAACCCCCCTACTCTTTTTTTAACAGACAAATCCATTCTTTCCCCTAGGCTTTCTTAACTTGATTATCTCACTCCAAAAAATTTTCATATTTTCAGAAAAATTTCTTAAGGGCCTCTCCCACTCCATCTGCTCTCCTTTTGCACTCTCTCACCCTCTCTTCACCTTTCTTTTACTCTCCATATCTCTGTCTTCTTTACACTTCTGTTTTTAAAAAAACCCCCATAAGCTACCTTTTTCTTTTTTTTCACACCCTTTACTTCTTCTTTCCCACCACTCTTTCATCCTGCCCCAAACCCCTCCTATAGCCACAAACTTCTGTTCCACAATCTAATACTGCTTTTTAAGACTATCCCAACTCTCTTCAACCCCCCCTATTCCTACTTGCACTAACCTTTCTGCCAATATTGCTTATATCTCACCCTTATATCTTACAAGAAAAATTTTTGGGGTGAGATAAACAAAAGAAAACCTAGGGGGCGAAGGTTTGTCAGTTAAAAAAAGAGTAGGGAGTTAGTAGATGGTGAGCTGGAGGTATTGGGGAGATGGCGGGAATATTTTTAGGAACTTTTAAATGTCGATGAAAAAGGGGGCGGTAATTTCATGTACTGGCCAGGGGGGACAACATCGTTTTGGAGTGGGAAAAGCAGGATGTGTGTGGGGGGGGTGCGTGGGGTTTACAGAATGAAAGGGGGGAAAGCACCCGGAACTGCGGGATCATGACAGAAATGTTAAAAACAGGGGGGGTATAGTGCTGGAGTGGTTGGTATTTTGTTTAATAAATGTATGAAAGAGGGGGGGCCAGGGGTTGGCGAGAGCATGTATAGTTCCTTTATATAAAAGGGGAAGGGGGTAAAAAAAGAGTGTAAAAAAATAGGGGAATAAGTTTACTGAGTATACCAGGTAAAGTGTATGGCAGGGTTATTATTGAAAGAATTAGAGGTAAGACAGAAGAAGTTGCAGATGAGCAAGGAGGGGTTTAGGTGGGTAGGGGATGTGTAGATCAATGTTTACAGTGAAGCAAAATGTGAACAGTATTTAGATAAAAGGGGAAAGTTTTCATTGCATTTATGGATTTAGAAAAGGCATATGATAGAGTGGATAGGGGGGCAATTTGGGAAATTTGCAATTATGGGAAAAGGTATAATTACTGAAGGCTGTAAAGTTTTTATGAGGATAGTGAGGGTCAGGTTAGGGTGTGTAGGAGGGATATTACTTCCCCGGGAAAAATAGGTTTAACAGGGATGTGTAATGTCACCATGGTTGTTTAATATTTTATAGATGGGGGTTTTAAAAAAATAAATGCTGGGGGTTGGGGGGCGGGGGGGGATTAAATTATGGGGAATTAAATGCAAAATGGGAGTTGGCACAGTTACTTTTTTCTGATGATACTGTGTTTTGGGAGTTTTAAAAGGAAAATTGCAAAAGGGTTGTGACGAGTTTGGGGGAGTGTGTAAGGTAAAAATTGAAAGTGAACATAGATAAAGTAAGGTGAGAAAAGGGGGATCAAACGATTTAAATAAAGAAAATTGGATATCACATTGGAGAGGGATTATGGAAAAAATAAATGTTTTCAGATATTTGGGAGTTGACGTGTCAGCGGATGGGTTTATGAAGGATGAGGTTAACCCTAGAATTGATGAAGGAAAAAAGGTGAGTGGTGCGTTGAGGTATATGTGGAGAAAAAAAACGTTATCTATGGAGGCAAAGAGGGGAATGTATGAAAGAAGGGTACCAACACCCTTAGGTGTGAAGCAGGGGTTTGCAAATGCTGCAAAAGGGAGGAGGCTAGAGGCAGTGGAGATGTCCTGTCTAAGGGCAATGTGTGGTGTAAATATTATGAAAATTCGGAATGGAAATTAAGAGGTGTGGAGTTACAAAAAGTATTTGTCAGGGGCTGAAGAGGGTTGTTGGGGTGGTTTGGTCATTTAGAAGAATGGATCAAAGTAGAATGACTTGGAGAGCGTATAAACTGTGGGAAGGAAGGCGGGGTAGGGTGTCCTAGAAAAGGTTGAGGGAGGGTAAAGGAGGTTTTGTGGGCGAGGGCTTGGACTTCCAGCAAGCATGTGTGGGGTGTTAGAAGAGTGAAGGGAGACGAATGGTTTTGGGACATGACGATCTGTTCGATTGTGAGCAGGGTAACATTTTGTGAAGGGATTCGGGGAAACCAGTTAATTGATTTAGTTGGACTTGAGCCCTGGAAATGGGAAGTACAATGCCTGCACTTTAAAGGAGGGTCTGGGATAGTGACGTGGAGGACTATTCTCAGCTGTCGTATCTGAGCCCCTTTGCAAAGACAGTGATTATGTATGAGTGTGGTGAAAGTGTTGAATGATGATGAAAGTATTTTCTTTTGGGGATTTTCTTTTTTTTTGGGTCACCCTGCCTCGGTGGGAGACGGCCGACTTGTTGAAAAAAAAAAAAAATAATTAAAACTCCCCAGAGCGATAAAATACATATACAGTCCATTCATTAATTACCTTAAAATATTTGTAGTCTTAATGAAAGGGTGAGGGGTGAGTTTTATTTGTAGGAAGTCAGGTTTGGGAAGTATGGGTTGCCAGCCAGGGCAGCGCTCCCACCCACATGTAATGTAAACAAAACAGGTGAACGCTTCTGGTTTTGCCCCTTTACATTGTGTACAAGTTGTCTCCATGTTGATACAGTAGAATAAATAATAAGAAACACTCCCATTCTCACGTAACACCATTTTTAGAAGAAATGACGCCTGAATGAAGGCATACGAAAGGAATAATTTTCTAGTTACCCCAGTAATATTATAGTGTACACATTTTCTCTGATGTTGACTACAAGTAGCCTGGCTACCACATCTCATATTTATGTTAATTTATTCTACTGTGGGGTGTATTTAGATGGATTAAGCAAAATGTCTATATTAACGTGTGTAAGTTTACTTAGGTACAGGTACACAAGTATAATTATCAGTTATAATAATAATGTAGGTATGTAGTCTGCCTGGGCTACATACCTACACCTCCTACATGTGGCCCAGAGCCATATTATTACCATCGACATACCATGTTCACTGAGCTTAATCGTTTCTATCAACTACCTTTAGATGCCATCATAAACAAAGGGAGAAGTAATGAATAATTCATGCCGAGAATTGTACACAAGCGTTATGCATTAAGGAGTACATAATGTTTTCCCCCCGCCTGGCTACACACCTCCATAGTATATAAACATAAAATGTTTATATGCTATGTAAGGGTTTCTTATATAATTTGGAAAAAAATATCATAGATGGATTAATGAAAATGTCTATATTAACGTAAAATAAGACATTTAATGTGTCCAAGAGTGATTATTATTAGTATTACGTAATGTTTTCCCTCCGCCCGGAAACCACACCTCCATAGCATATAAACAGCATGTTTATATGCTATGTAATGTTCTTACGTAATTTTGAAGAAAATATCATAGATGGACTAATGAAAATGTCTATATTGACGTAAAATGGGACATTTAATGTGCCCAAGAGTGATTATTATTACATAATAGAGAGATGCCTAGGTAGTAGGTTGGAAGACAGTAACCACCCAGGGAGGTACTACCGTCTTGCCAAATGAGTGTAAAATGGAAGCCTGTAATTGTTTTTCATGATGGTAGGATTGCTGGTGTCTTTTTTGTCTCATAAACATGCAAGATTTCAGGTATGTCTTGCTACTTCTACTTACACTTAGGTCACACTACACATTCATGTACAAGCATATATATACACACCCCCCTGGATTTTCTTCTATTTTCTTACTAGTTCTTGTTCTTATTTCCTCTTATCTCCATGGGGAAGTGGAACAGAATTTTTCCTCCGTAAGCCATGCGTGTCGTAGAGGCGACTAAAATGCCGGGAGCAAGGGGCTAGTAACCCCTTCTCCTGTACAGTAGACCCCGAATTTCATAAAAAATTCACTCCTGAAGTCTGCTCAATGCCATTACCGAACGAATTTACTCCCTTAAGGAAAAATGTCACGTAGGTTTGTCTATTTCAGACCCCAAAAATACTTTTCCACAAGCACTTACAATATTATACTTACATAAATGTACGATTTCCGGGTTTACGAAACTCGGGGGGCCACTGTATATATTACTAAATGTAAAAGGAGAAACTTCCCTTTTCCTTTTGGGCCACCCTGCCTCGGTGGGGGGTGGCCGGCGTGTTGAAAGAAGAAGAAAAAATAGAGAAAGTGCTCACGGAGAATGTAAAGAAACCGGGTGGCGGAGCCATATTTGAAAGACCGCTACAGAAAGTTTTGATCATAATTTGAACTCACCGTATTAACGGAACGCCGTAAGGCAAAACGCCGAAAGGGGGGCCCACTGATGCTTGTACAGTGGACCCCGCTATTCGAACAGCCTCGGCAATAGAACTTATCGTCATTAGAACAAGAAAATCGATATCGCCATGCAAACAAAATATCACAATTCGAACAAGTGCGTCCAGACCTGTCCGCCCAGGGGGTCGTGGAGAGCCAGTCCCGCATTGTTTACACTCGAGAGGAAAAATACCCTGCACGCTCATCCAGACATTTCACACTTAATTATAATTGTTTGGAGTTTGTTCATTAAGTGCGAGGCAGTGGTTGTAGAGGCAGTGGTGGTAAAGGCAGTGGTGGTAGAGGCAGTGGTAGAGGCAGTGGTGGGAGGCACTGGTAGAGGCAGTGGTGGTAGAGGAAGTGGTGAGAGGCAGTGGTAGAAGCAGTGGTGAGAGGCAGTGGTGGTGAGAGGCAGTGGTGAGAGGCAGTGGTGAGGCAGCGGTGGTAGAGGCAGTACATGAGAATAGAAGTGTTGGTCTTTATTTATTTTTATTGTACCACTGTGGAGACAACTTGTACACAATAAGGTGTTTGTGAACATGTATAAACCCATAACTAGTCGGTTTGTTTACATAAGTACTCTGCGGCTCTATCTTTCTCTCTCTTGTTTATTCGTTTATCTCACTTACTCACTTCCCCCCCTACATTAATACTACAAATTTTTTAAGGTAAGTAATGAGTGTACTGTATATGTATTTTATCGCTCTAGGGCGCTTAATGTTGTAGTAGGTGGGAGTGGCCAGGCAGGATGCCATACCTTCCACGACTTTCTACATATAAATACTTTTCACCTCTCACCCACATTAAGCCCATTAAGACTACAAATATTTTAAGGTAATTAATGAGGTACTGTATATGCATTTTATCACTCTAGGGAGCTTCAAGCATTGTAGTATAGTATGTAGGGTGGGGTGGCCGAGGGCTACCACACCTGACCTCTTATCGTAAGTCATGAAGCACCTGTACCCCCCTCTTCTCCATTTCCCACCAGGTAGGGTACCCAATAACAATATTATTCTGGCTGTAAATGGTATGGTGATATTGACAATGTGTGAAAAGAACGCTTGTGTGCAGTTCAGGACATGAAAGAAATATTTTACCAGAGTGTGTTCATTAATTCTGATGAAACCACTCTTGGTAAATGTTACAGGCAACCCTTGCAATATGGGGGGTAGATTCCAGACCACCGCCATAAAGCGAATCCCCTTTAAAAAAGTTAATCACAGCCCTTTTCCACTTGCCAGTGCATATAGAAGCCTAAAAACATGTTTGCATTGTCATTTATTAAATGGACAATAGTGCTAGGTCTAAAAAATGCAAAGTAAAATAATACATAAAAAAATGCTTTTGTAAGTGTATTTTTGGGGTTCTGAAATAACTAATCTATTACATTTGTCCTTATGGGAACAAATTTGTTCAGTAATGGCACTCAAACAGCATTCTGGAATAAATTTCAACAAAACCGAGGGTCCACTGCAATTGACAAGTGCCATATTAACGAAGCACTCTAAACTCTAAAGCAAGCGGCTTAAAGCGAGTATGTCTGTACCTTTAATAAATGTCCTCAACTGTATACAAATGTCCTCGTCACAATTCTTTTTAACACACAGCCGTCTCCCACCAAATTAGGGCAATCTGAAGAAGAAATGTTTTCACCTTCATTCATTCAATCAATGTTTTCCCCGAAGTGTGCGGGACCTCAGTTCAGATGATCCTCTGACCGGCCACAGGGGCATTGACCTCAAAAAAACTGCAGGTATACCCCACCCCTATTACGATCAAAAAACCATAATACTCATAAGACAGAGAATAAAATCCCAATATTGAAGAGAGAAATAATTGAAGGCAATTACTCACCAAGATCCTGAAGTGAAGTTTATTTTCACGAAGATATTGTGGGAGTTGTTGATCTTAGGGAGTGTTATTGCTGCGTGATGGTGCTTGGGAAGAGATTCATCTGGAAAACATTAAAAATTTTAGTCATATTGTAATGTACAATAACTCTGCTTTAGTGGGAGATGGAAGTTGAGGTAATCAAAACAAATGCATCTTCACACATTATTATCCTAATGGGATGAAATAAAATCATCAGGGTCCTATAACAATAATAATAATACAGCCTCTCCTCACTTAACGATGTAGTATTTGTTTCCCAACGCCTTTTCTTTTCTTTTTGCCAGGATAGAGGTGATAATAGATTAGTTTTGTTGTACATCCTGGAAAACTACTCACACGTCGCCACTCTCATATTTTTCTACAATCTCTTTCTTCACTTTGATGGTGTTCCTCACTCTCTTTACCACCATGGTGACTTATTTCACAGTGACAATCACTAAACCACCAATAAACACAACAAATGTAGTTGTGAATGTTTGAAAGAGCGCTGGGTATTGTTCACTCAAGGTAAACAATGCTAGACTGGCATCCTGCGGCGAGGGGAAGCGCAGGCAGGCGGACAGGTCTGGTACGGACCACTACAGAGAAAGACCGCTACACGAGAAAAATATTGATCAAAAAAGCAACCTTAACACGAAACACCGTTATTTGGGCAGACCAAAACACGGGTACCACTGTATTGCTCTGTGCTGACAGCCCTGTTCAAAGCAGGAAAAATATCAGAGTTGGAACAAATGCAGAGATCGTTTAAAGGCACATAGAGCCGTAAAACATCTAAATTATTGGGAAAACCTTAAGTCATGAACATGTACTCATTGGAGTGGAGGAGAGATACATGATAATATTACAGTGGACCCCGGAGTTCGTGATTAATCCATTCCAGAGGGCCCGGCGAACACCGAATATCACGAACTCAGAATCAATTTCCCCATAAGAAATAATGGAAATAAAATTAATCCGTTTCAGACACCCAAAAGTATTAAAATAAAATATTTTTGTACATTAAATATACATTAAATTACACAGAAAACAATGAGACATGAAGAATAAAACAATAATAACATGTCACTTTGTTGTTGATGTGTGAAGACAGGAGGAGGAGAGGATGGAAGAGTGCTTTTGTTTGGAAGGGAAATCCCTTCCATAGACTTCAGGTACCAAGTCCTTTCCCTGGGTTATTTCCCCTTTCTTTGTTTTTAATGCCACTATGCCCAGCTTGAGAGTCACTGGACCCCTGTTGCTCAAAAAAGTGTTCCAGAGAGTTCTGTTTCTGGCAATTTTTGGGAATTGTGCGGACAGGGGTGTGTGTTTGGGGACAGGACAAGATAGTCCTTCAATATTTCGCTAATATCATCTATACGATTTTTTTATCTATCACAAATTTATCTAATGTGGCATAATAAACAATATTAATAACATAGAAACATTACATATACTCTAGAATGAATAAAATATCATTACGAATCTGAGGACTGGTGTTGTGGTGTTTGTTAGGTGTATAAGGCCACTGAAAGATACGCCTTAAATAGTGATGGCCGCCAGACACACGGCGGTGTTGTCAGTGCCCTAAATAATACTCCAACAAAATTGGAGGGGTTAAGTTTTGTGTCGTCATTTTTTTATCACTAATCGCTAACTTACTTGCTACACTGTTAATGCTACACTTTATTGCTGGCTGGCACTATAGCCATTATCAATTCCTGCTGTTTTAATATCATAACATATTGTAGAATCACTGAATCACTTAAGAAGACATTCTCCCCGTTCCAGCCCTTTGGTAAAGGACTGGCACTAGGAGCTTTCTTGGGCCCATGGTGGCTTATTAGCAGTTGCAAGCACTAAAACAATGGAAAAATGACAAAATGTATGATATGAATGTGTGGGTGGCGGTCTCGCTGGTAAACAATGGCATACTGATTCTGAATGGAGTGTCGGGCCTACTCGGGCCAAGCATACGCGTCTGGAACAAATCATGAACTCCGGCGGATTCGTGAACACCAAACCAATATTTTTGTGAAAAACATCACGAACTCCGCTACGAACTCCGGGGGTCCACTGTACCTGGAAAGTACTCAAGGGCCTGGTCCCAAATCTGACACTTCCATAACAACATACTGGCGTAGAGATATGGAGGAAATGTAAAATAAACCCAGTGTGGAGCGGGGGTGCGGTGGGGATAATAAGGAAGCACTGTATCAACATCCGGGTCCCAGTCTGTTCAACATCTTACCAGAAGATATCAAAACACGGCTGGAACAAGTGTAGAAGCCTTCAAGAGAAACTGGACAATTATCTTCGCCAGGTGCCAGATCAACCAGGCTGTGACGGATATGTGGGGCAGCGGGCCTCCAGAAACAACAGCCTGGTTGACCAGGCAAGTACCAGATGAGCCTGGCCCATGGCAGCGCCCCAAAAAGTAGAGAAACTCTCGAAACTCTTCAAAGATATATCAAAAGGGAAGGAGGTCACCCTCTCTTGGTGGGGTACAGCCGGTGCATTGAAAAAAAAAAATTTTATCATGAAACAATGTTTGTAGAGAGATGGGTGACATTCAGGTGTGCTGGCAGAAACATATACAGTGGACCCCGCTAACGAAAAAAATTCATCCCGAAGCCTGCTCAAGTGCCATTACCGAACGATTTTCTTCCTTAAGAAATAATGTCACGTAGGTTAGTCTATTTTAGACCCCCAAAATACACTTCCACAAGCACTTACAATATCATACTTACATAATTGTACGATTTCCGGTGTTTGTTAGCGGGGGTCCACTGTACTTATGAAGAGCATTTTGAGTAGTTAAGTTTAACTTAAGACTACAATGGTAATAACTATTAACTGCTTATATATAAGGATCTTAAGGGTATACAAACAACAAATTTAGGAATGGGGATAATCAGGTTTGATTCAAGGAAAGGGGGGCCAGCTCCAATACTTCAGATAAAAAGCACTTCAAGCATCAAGCACTCCTGCTTTAAGTGAGTTTCTTTGAACACAAGCTCTCTCTCAGCAAGGAAGAAATGACCCAATAGGAGAAAAGGAAACACATTCACCATCATTCATTCAATTGCCATCCTCTAGAAGCATACAGTGGTACCCCGAGTTTCGTACAGCTCCCAACTCGAACAATTATGTAAGTCTATTTTTGTAAATGCTTTTGTAAGTGTATTTTGGGGGTCTGAAATGGACTAATCTAATTTACATTATTCCCTTTTGGAACAAATTTGTTCAGTAACGGCACTTGAACAGCCTTCGGGAACAAATTTATGGCCGAAACTGGGGGTACCACTGTACAACTCCAGCTAACTGCACACCCCCTCCCCTCCTTTGTGTAGGCACTCCCCTTTCCCCAAACCCAGGACTCGAGTCCAGCAAAGGTTTCCTTGAATCCCTCCATAAATGTTACTCTGCTAAATTCCAACAGCAGTCAATCAAAAAACCACTTGTCTCCTTTGGAATAATGAAAAAGGGTAGATCAGGTTTTTTGTATAAGATGGGTATAGTGTCAATTGGCCAATTCCCAGGTATTTTTTGGAATAATAATAATTAATACTACTACTACTACTACTACTACTATATACTAATAATAATAATAAAAATATTTTTGTGACAAGATACAAAGATTTACAAGGGGTTTGAGATTACAAGGGGATAAAAGCCTCAATTTGCAAAGCATTGTGGGCAGATTTAAAAATTTAAACTTAAAATTAAATGGTAAGAATTATAGTAAAATTTAATATAAGTATAGTTATATTTAAGCTATGAAATTCTAACATAATTTAAACATGACTTTTTTGAAACATAATAGTTTTAAAATTTTTGGGATCATTTACATTTTTATATGTAAAATAATAATTTATTATTTGTATTAAAAAAATTATTAATCAGATTAAACAAATAAAACAATAATTTGTGTTGCAATAACTTTTTATATTCATTAGATGAGTTACAAGGAGCACAAGGGTACATGAGAATGAATTTCTTTATTTGGTAATGCTGTAGGAACAAAGTTAGATCAGGTTGTATTAATTATAACAGGTTTATACATTATGATATTAAGGTTTATACATTATGAGGTATAAGTTTCAACATTTGTATAGTTATGTTTAAAAAATTATGAGGTATAAGTTTCAACATTTGATAGATTATTTTTGATAAATTATGAGGTATAAGTTTCCATTTGTTCTAGATTATGTTTGATAAATTTTTTTTTCTTTGAGCAACTATGAAAGGGGGTTTTAGGTGGGGGTTAACACAGGAATAATGTTTTTTTTGAGGCAGTGGAAAGTTATTTATTCTTTGTAGGTAATGTAAAGTTGTGGTTATTTAGTTTAGGGTTAGAGGGGGTTTTTTTGTAGAGTTTTGAATTGATGTATAGACCGGGTTTCTTTGGTAATCATAGGTAAAAATTCCAAATTTTTGGGCCTTTAATGTAATGCATTTTTCAAAAGGGGGGGGGGGGAACATGAAGAGTGATCTGTGTCTTGGTTTTTTATGTGTCCTTTGGGTTTGGGTTTGGAGAATTTTGAGTTGTGGGGTTTAAAATTTGAGTTTAGTGCCATGTATGTAATAGGCACTGTAAAAAATATGGGTGTCTTTTAAATTTTGGGAAGTTCAGACTTTGAATATTGGTGGGGTATGTTGTCTAGAATGGGAATTTTTTTTCATTCAGACTGCAGCCTTTTTTTTTGTTATTAATGGTTTTAGGTGATTTATTGTTGTTGAGCCTCATGCGCAGATTCCCGGGTGAGATAGGGGGAAATGAGTGAGTGATAAAAGGAAAGGAGAGCTGGTTGTGGAACATAGTACATCATCTAGATAGTATTCCTACGGTCTTGGGGACTTTCTTGAAAATTTGTTGTACATTTTCTGAAATTTTAGGCCACTGTCAAGGTGGATTCCAAAATTTTCCCCTGTGAGTTTTGTGACAGGTGATCCGTTTATCATTATGTTAATGGAACATTTGTAGCTCTGCCCAAACTGAATGAAATAGGTTTTTTCAACATTGGGGGTAAACTTTTGTCATCATCCAGGTAGATATTTTTGTAATTCAGTATTTACTGTAAAAACTTATTTTTTTTTTTAATAAAAAAAAATCAGTATTTAGTGTTGGCTAGTGTGACGGGCGGGTGAGGGGAAAGGGATGAGGCATCTGCAAATAGTATGGGTTTGAGTAGTTGAGATGCATTTGAGGTGTTTTTTTTTTAAAAGAGAAGAGAAGTGGGCCAAGAACACTTCCTTGGGGGCATCAACTGTAATTGTTTGTGTGGAAGAGTTAGCTCCATTTGTGGACACATATTGGCTTCTGTCGCTAAGGTATGACTTTAAAGGGGGCCCTCTTTAACCCCATGTGATAATTTTGGGTAACATATCATGGTCAATTATCAAAGCTTTACGTAAATCAATGAAGATTCCCAGGGGTTTTTTTTTTTAAAAAGCGTTGAGAAGATGGGTATAGTGTCAATTAATTCAAAATTTCCCAAAGTTTCCTGAGACAAACGCTGGGTTAAATATTATTGAAGAATATAAAGGTGGAATCGACTGGAACAATATCAATAACATGTTTATAGAGGGCCACAGATATATCAGATTATTTTTTAGTTATGCTACAGGGGGAGTAAAAGGTAGATGGGATACAAGGAAAATAGAAGCAGTAAGAAAAAGAGGTGAAGGTTTATAAACTAAAAGGGGAGGCAGTTAGGGTAAATATAAACAACTATTGGAGGATAGATGGGTTGTGAGAGTGTGGCAATGGGGTGAAGATGTTGGGGTAGATTTAAAAATGTAGTGTTAGAAGTTCAGAAAGTTTGTGGTTACAGGAAAGTGGGTGGGGAGGAAAAAAAGCGTTTGGTGGAATGATATAAAAAGTATAAGGGAGAAAAGTTAGCATATGAGAGGTTTTAAAAGTGAAGTGATGCAAGGAGGGAAGAGTTTTGGAGAAAAAAAGAGAGGTTAAGGGGTGGTGAAGCAATGAAAAAAGAGAGCAAATGAGAGAGGGGTGAGATGTTATAAACAAATTTTGTTGAAAATAAGAAAAATTTTTGGAGGAGTTTAAAAGGTTGAGGAAGCCTGGGGAACAAATGGATTTGAAGTTAAAAATGGGAGGGAGAGTTATTAAATGGAGAGTTAGAGGTATGGGGAAGATGGAGGAATATTTTGAGGAGTTGTTAAATGTTGATGAAGACGGGGAAGCTGTGATTTCGTGTATGGGCAGGAGGAATAACATCTTGTAGGAGTGCGGAAGAGCCAGTTGTGAGTGGGGGGGAAGTTCGTGAGGCAGTGGGTAGAATAAAAGGGGGTAAGGCAGCTGGGATTGATGGGATAAAGGTAAAAATGTTAAAAAGCAGGCGGAGATATATTTTTGGAGTGGTTGGTGCTATTTTTTAAATACATGTATGGAAGAGGGTAAGGTACCTGGGGACGGCAGAGAGTTGTTTGTTCCTTTGTATAAAGGCAAAGGGGAAAAAAGGGTGAAAATGGGGAATAAGAATGTTAGTATCCAGGTAAAGTGTATGGTAGAGTTATTATTGAAAAATTAAGGTAAGACGGAGAGCAGAATAGCAGATGAACAAGGTGGCTTTGGAAAGGTAGGGGTGTGTAGACCAAGTGTTTGCAGTAACACATATGGTGAACAGTATTTGGATAAGGGTAAAAAGGGTTTTTTTGGGATTTATGGATTTGGAAAAAGGGGTATGATAGGGTGGATAGGGGCAATGTGGCAGATGTTGCAGGTGTATAATGGAGGTAGGTTTGAAAACAGGGAGCTTTTTGAGGATAGTGAGGCTCAGGTTAGGGGTGTAGGAGAGAGGGGGATTATTTCGGTAAAATAGGCCTTAGACAGGGATTTTGATGTCACTGTGTTGTTCAATATATTTATAGATGAGGTTGTAAGAGAAGTGAATGCGAGGGTCTTGGCAAAGGGGGGGTTAAAAAACAAAGAATCAAATAAAAGTGGAGTTTTCACAGTTGCTTTTTGCTTTACACTGTCTTTTTGGGGGATTCTGAAGAAATTCGAGGTTGGTGATGAATTTGGTAAAGGGATGTAAAGAAGAAAATTTAAAGTGAAAAGGAAAAAGTAAGGTATGAGGATAACAAAAGATTAGGTGACGAAAGATTGGATATCAGATTGGAGGGGGGAGAGTATGGAGGAGGTGAATGTATTCAGATATTTGGGAGTGGACATGTCAGCAGATGGGTCTATGAAGGATGAGGTGAATCATAAATTGATGAGGGGAAAAAGGGGGAGTGGTGCCCCGGGTCTGTGGAGACAAAGAACTTTGTCCAGGTTAAGAGGGGGAAAGTATGAGAGAAGTTATACCAACACTCTTATATGGGTGTGCATGGGTGATGAATGTTAACGAGGAGAAGGCTGGGGGCAGTGGAATTCATGTCTGAGGTCAATGGGGTGTGAATATAATGCAGAGAATTCGGAGTTTGGAAATTAAAGGGGGTGCGGGATTACCAAAACTATTATCCAGAGGGCTGAGGAGGGGGTTTTTGAGGTGGTTCGGACATGTAGAAAAAATGGACGAAACAGAATGACCTCGAGTGTATAAAATGTAGGGGGAAGGCGGGGGAGGGGGCGGCCCAGGAAAAGGGTTTGGGGGAGGGGAAAAAAGGTTTTGTGTGCGGGGTTGGATTTCCAGCAAGCATGCATGTGCGTATTTGATAGGAGTGAATGGAGACGAATGGTTTTTAAAACTTGACGTGCTGTTGGAGTGTGAGCAAAGTAACATATATGAAAGGGGTTCAGGGAAAACGGGGCCCGGGCTTGAGTCCTGGAGATGGGAATACGGGGCTGCACTCTGAAAGGGGGGGTGTTAATGTTCAGTTTTATAACTGTAGGGAAAACACCCCCCTGGCAAGACATGATGGAGTGAATGATGACAAAAATTTTCTTTTTTTGGGGCCCCCCTGCCTTGGGGGGAATCGGCTGATGTGTTAATATAAAAAAAAAATAATAAGTTCCCCTTTAAGCATGATGTAAGACTTTTCACTGCCTTATCTTATCTCCCTGCTGACATTTGATGAGCTCCTTATCTTATCACTCCACTAATGACAGGGGGACATTTGATTAGCTATGCTTTTTACACAAACCTGTCTGTCTGTCTGTCTTTCTGTCTTTGTCTTTCTGTCTGCCTGTGTGTGTCTTTCATTCTGTCTGCTTGTCTCGAGTAGCTCCGAACCAACTGGTATTTCACAGTATAGAATTTTGTCGGGTTTTTTTTAGTTACCCTAGGTAATTTACGCAAGTATAATTGTATTTACGTATGTATTCCTGTGAGACAGAGACAGAGACAGAGATAGATACAGACAGACAGACGGAGTGGCACCCTCAGCCAGCCAGCTGCCGGGCCGAGCCTGCCCACATCACTTTCCTCTTAACCCTTTGAGGGTGGTCACGTCTTTTACGTCATTGCAGCCAGGGGGGTCCTCCTGAAACCCCAAAAATTTTAGCGCCCAAATCAAGAGGAGAAGGCTTATGCCCACATGTGAGACTGGGTCTGCATGGTCAGTTTACAGTATAAAAAAAACATGGAGCCAGTGGGCATTGTGGGAATGCCATTTCAAAACCCTTTTTCACCTGTCTAGTGGTAAGAAAATCCTCACTCCTCTCTTTTGGGGCTCTTTGTTCCCAAACGACGTTCAAACACAGATGGGTGTCAGTGAAGATGAATTTCATGGTTTTGAGGAGTTTGTGACCGAAAACAATCCCAGGATACCAGAGGGGAAGAAAGGAAGGAAGAGATGGGGGAAGGAAGGTAGGAAGGAAGAAAGGAAGAGATGAGAGGAAGAAAGGTAGGAAGGAAGGGGGAAAGGGGGAGGTAGGAAGGAGGGAAGGTAGGTAGAAAAAAGGGGGGAAGGTAGGTAGGAAAAAGGGGAAAGGAGGAGGAAGGAAGGTAAGAAGTAAGGGAGACAACCATCAACCCAGGATAACCCAAAATTCAGACAGTGATTTATTTCAATGTGGTTGGTGGGGTAATGAGGAAGGGATGTGTGTTGACAGGCAGTGAGGGTGGTGAGTGATGGTGTAATTTGTCATTGTGACACTAATAGATGACTAGGCATATTTACAAGTCCACCCCACACAGATGGAAGTGTCAGTGAAGTGTTCATGGTTTTGAGGAGTTTGTGACCGAAACAATGCCCGGGAAAACCCAAAGAGGAAGGAAGAAAGGAAGGTAGGAAGGAATGAAGGAAGAGATGAGGGGAAGGAAAGGAAGAGATGAGAGGAAGGAAGAAAGGAAGAAAATGAGAGAAAGGAAGAGATGAGAGGAAGGAAAAGTAAAGAAGGAAGGGGGGAAGGTAAGTAGGAAGGAAGAAAGGAAGAGAGAGGGAAGAAAGATAGGAAGGAAGAAAGGAAGAGATGAGGGAAGGAAGGAGGGAAGGTAGGTAGGAAGGAAGAAAGGAACAGTTGAGAGGAAGGAAAAGGAGGGAAGGTAGGTAGGAAGGATGGAAGGTGGTAGGATGGAGGGAAGGAAGGAAGGAAGGACAACCATCAACAGGATAACCAAAAATTTAGACAGTGATTTATTTCCATGTGGGTTGGGGGGGTAATGAGGAAGGGATGGGTGTTGACAGGCAGTGAGGGTGGTGAGTGACGGTGTAATTTGTCATTGTGACACTAATTACGCTGGTGACTAATACAGTGGACCCCCGGCTAACGAATACCCCGGAAATCTTGCAATTATGTAAGTATAATATTGTAGTGCTTGTGGAAGTATATTTTTTGGGGCTGAAAAAATAACCTCGTGACATTATTTCTTGGAATAAATTCTTTAAATAATAGAACTTTACAGGCTTCTGGGAAATTTAATTTTTTTTAGCGGGGGCCACTGTTTAAATCCACCCCCACACATCTACAAGCTTGAACCTCTTTCAGTTCTAGGAACTTGTCCAGGACTCTATATGTTTATATATATGATAGAAAAAAAGTAATAAACATTTTTTTTTGTTGGTTTGTGTAAACATGTTTTGTAAACAATATAATGACAGCAAAATTTGTGTGGTTATTATGTAGCAAACAATGAGTGAATATATACCAAATAGTCTTTATATTGGTCTCACAGGCCATAAAAGTTACTTGAAAAAATAAAATATTAAAAAAAAAAAAAAAAAGTAAGAAAAAACAAAATAAACTATTACCTGGTGACCGGCAGTGGCGATGTTGCCATAAGCGGTTCAATTTCTGTCAACTTCCACCTCCATATCTCCCTAAGTATTAATCGCAAAAAAAAAAAAAAAAAAAAAAAAAAAAAATTTTTTCAACCCTGAGAGTTTGGGAGAGGGGGCCCCCCAACCCCCAAAGGGTTAAAGGGGGAAAGACATTTTT
>WNWK01031502.1:0-22656 GCA_009830355.1 Cherax destructor
TAGAAATTTTTTTTATGATTTTTGTATTATCAGTGGCTATGTGTGGAGCTTAGTATGTTATGAACAAGTTGTATATTGACTTATGTACAGAGACGAGTATGTCTTAATATTTCTATTTTAAACTTTAATACCGAGATTATTTAAATTCGGCATATATGGATCTAATTTTTTTTTCTGTAAGTTTTGATTTGTCTTAATTTGCGCACATTCAGAATTAGACAAATTACAAAAAAAAATTTTTTTGCAAAGGTTACAATGTGTGATTACATTTCATAATTTGATTTACAAAGGCCCTATCATGCCGGGGCATTGCAGGCAGACTTAACCTATTTTTACTTATCTGTTTGTATTAGTAGGGGTTAAACCACAGCTCCTGTCCCTCCCTTTATCTCCGTTACCGGAGTCACTTTCCAAGCCTTTGTAGACCCTATGTTACCTAAGTCCTGATCAGCTTGATAATCTTGGCAACAAATGGCAACAAAGGGCAAGTCCTCCATAGTGTGGATGTGACAATGTAAATACAAGTCCCTGGGTTATCTTGCTGTTCTCACTTCATTATTTCACTAATCATTCCTGTAATCATACTGCTTCTGTTATCCCATAAGTTACGGGGGTAGGATTTCAACTCCATTAAAAAACGAAAGTATCAAAACAAATTTCCTAAGATTTTGTTGTACCTGTTATTTGCTGGAGGTACTTTTTTTATTCATGAAACAAAACGGGAACTTTTGGTCATACGACCGAGGCCTTCCATCTTACTGGTTCACCCCGTTTAAAATTAAAGGTCACATCAAGTGATGTTTATTCTGGTGATCTGATGGTGGTGATATGTTCGTCAGGTAGCACCAGTGTTGGATAGTTAATTGGAATTTCAGGCTATCGATTACACAACAGAAAAGAAACTCTAATCCCTAAAATAGGGATTAGAGTATTAAATATATAAACTGAGATACACACTTTTCGGTGTAAATGTGCAGTGACTGAGCTACACATGTCTTCCTTGCAGACTTACACTGCAGACAGCCAGGTGGCTGACAGCGCCCCACGCCACTGCCACCCTGGGCGTCAAAACAACCGTGGCACTATAGGTGTAGATGTTAATGTCAACGAAAACTTTCGCCCAACCGACCCAACCTTCCATACACTCCATCGCAAATGGTTCCAGGTAAGTCAAAATAATGGGCAAGGGAGGGAAGGGTCAACACAATTGGATACATCAGTAGTGCCCTGCTGCCCTGTTCTTATGGTAGTTACACAGTGGGAACAAAACTTTCCCTGTCATATGCCATCACGCAAGAGGGACTAATAAAGGTATTCCCAAAGGTTCATCAGCTACGGCACCTTCAGACGTTTCCTTAGCATAGGAGGAGGAGGAGGAAGGGTTAGGAGGGTTTGGGGGGAAAGTCATCGAAAAGGATTGGGTATGGATGAAAAAGGTAGTATGATCAAGTTGCCTAGCCACTTCGTTATTGTTTGTTCTTGGTCACAAGCAAAGCGATCACAGAGGCTGAATAAGCTAAATGTTGCCATTTTTATATTCACTGTGAAGCTATAAGCCCGTAAGGGTCTAATGCCTGGGGAATTGAAAGGACCCTAATTCCTTGAATCAAAGCCATTCAACAGCATCAAAACACCAACCACGAAGGCTCCGGTAATCCTGCCCTGTTCCATATAATACACTTCTGTGGCAGCCTTGGCTCCATTTAATGTTCTGTGGCAGCCTTGGCTTCATAATATCTGTGGCCGCCTTGACTCCTCATAATATTCTGTGGCAGCCTTGGCTTCACAACAATATTCTGTGGCAGCCTTGGTATCACATAAGTGTTCTGTGGCAGCCTTGGCGTCACATAACGTTCTGTGGCAGCCTTGGCGTCACATAACAGTCCTGTGGCAGCCTTGGCGTCACAAACAGGTCTGTGGCAGCCTTGGCGTCACATAACAGTGCTGTGGCAGCCTTGGCGTCACATAACAGTGCTGGAGCCTTGGCGTCACAAACAGTGTTCTGTGGCGCCTTGGCGTCCCTAACAGTGTTCTGTGGCGCCTTGGCGTCACTAACAGTGTGCTTGGCAGCCTTGGTTTACATAACACTGTGCTGTGCAGCCTTGGCTTACATAACTGCTGTGGACCTTGTCGTCACATAACAGTGTCTGGCAGCCTTGGCGTCACAAACAAGGTTCTGTGGCAGCCTTGGCGTCACATAACAGTGTGCTTGGCAGCCTTGGTTTACATAACACTGTGCTGTGGCATACTTTTAAAAACTGCTGTGGCAGCCTTAACTTACATAACAGTGTGCTGTGGCGCCTTGGTTTACATAACAGTGTGCTGTGGCGGCCTTGGTTTTAAACTGTTGTGGCAGCCTTGGTTTACATAACAGTGTGCTGTGGCAGCTTTGGTTTAATAACAGGTTGTGGCAGCCTTGGTTTACATAACAGTGTGCTGTGGCAGCCTTGGTTTACATAACAGTGTGCTGTGGCAGCCTTGGTTTAAACAGTGTGCTGTGGCAGCCTTGGTTTACATAACAGTGTGCTGGAGTTGGTTTACATAAATGCTGTGGCAGCCTTGGTTTACATAACAGTGTCTGTGACAGCCTTGGTTTACATAACAGTTGGTGGCAGCCTTGGTTTACATAACTGTGCTGTGAGCCTTGGTTTACATAACTGTGCTGTGGCAGCCTTGGTTTAATAACTGTGCTGTGGCAGCCTTGGTTTAATAACAGTGTGCTGTGGCAGCCTTGGGTTTTCATAACAGTGTGCTGTGGCAGCCTTGGTTTTTCATAACAATGTGCTGTACCTTGGCTTTAAAAAAGTGTGCTATGGCAGCCTTGGTTTCATAACAATGTGCTGTGGCAGCCTTGGCATCACATAACAGTGTGCTGTAGCCTTGGTTTACATAACTGTGTTGTGGAGCCTTGGTTTACATAACTGTGCTGTGGCAGCCTTGGCGTCACATAACAGTGTGCTGTGGCAGCCTTTTTACATAACTGTGTTTGGCAGCCTTGGTTTACATAACTGTTGTGGCAGCCTTTTACATAACAGTGTGCTGTGGCAACCTTGGCAATAACAGTGTGCTGTAAAGCCTTGGTTTACATAACACTGTGCTGTGGCAGCCTTGGTTTACATAACACTGTGCTGTGGAGTTTTTACATAACAGTGTGCTGTGGCAGCCTTGGTTACATAACAGTGTGCTTGGCAGCCTTGGTTTACATAACAGTGTGCTGTGGCAGCCTTGGTTTAATAACAGTGTGCTGTGGCAGCCTTGGTTTACATAACGTGTGCTGGGCAGCCTTGGTTTACATAACAGTTGGGCAGCCTTGGTTTAATAACAGTGTGCTGTGCCTTGGTTTACATAAATGTGCTGTGGCAGCCTTGGTTTACATAACATTGTTGGGCCTTGGTTTACATAACAGTGTGCTGTGGCAGCCTTGGTTTACATAACAGTGTTCTGTGGCAGCCTTGGTTTACGTGTTGATACACTTGGTATGAGTCACAATAACATCGACACATAATCGTAGTAACCATCTTGTGTTTGAGGCGTTTTGCAATTAATGACACTCGGGGGTAACGTCTTAGTGAGGGTTTAATAGCCTTGGCCATGAGACTAACACCGGGTTTTTTACACTGTCAAACAAACAGGTCTTTTTTTTTTTTTTTTTTTTGGGGTTCATGAGACTTACTCGTGGCTCCCACGGCACTGCGTCTGGTTCATGTATGTCAAGGCCCTGGCGTGCTTGCATGTATCCCAGAACCACGTACTTGTACTCCCTTCCCCCTCCCTACCGCAACCCCACGACTCATCATACCCTTTTGAAGAAGGTCTCTGATGGGTCGGAATTCACATCTGGTTTTACCTGCATTTTAATTTTGTGTCCTTGTGATCCCCCTCTAACATTGATTAGTTTTATGAAAGAATACATCAATACAACCTTCTTTATATACATGTAAGATGACATTATACAAGGTAAACATGCAGTATATCCTTCTAAATATACATGTGAGATGACTTATTCAAGGATTTTTTAAAACCCTGACCAATCTAATTGAAGTCTTGTGTCATGAACCTCCTGTTAATAATAATTTATAATAATTGCATTCTATTTTACTATTTTTTTTATTATTACAGGGCTAAACCCTTAAGGGTCACACAGCTCTTGGATTTAAAAAGCCCTCACCGGCATCAAGAAACCTTCCTTGAAGAGCCATAAATTTGCTACGAGGGTGCAGTTGGCCCCCTAAGGTGCTTTGAAAATAGATCCCACGTCTTCATTACGACGTCTAATTTTGTTGCTTCGTCATCTTGGTAATAATTTGCTAAAAATTATGACTCGTCATTCTGATTGGCTGTTACAGTTATGGTCTTGAATAAGTTAATAACGTGATCAAAAAAATATTTGCACATCAGACTTTCACGTTTACTAGTGTTGTATTCACAATGAAGCGCTGAACCCGTAGGTGTCTTATAGTCCGGGGTATGGGTGGTAATTAGGTTCGATCCAGGCAAGGGATACCTCCAGTTCTTTGACTCAGTAATTATTCTGGAGAATGTATTCACTATTTCGTGGAGAATGGAGTGGACGAGGCTCTGATGTGGTACAACAACCGCCAGGGTAATACTTCTGACTCGCTACCCTTCAAGTAAGGTTCCTTGATGTCCAAGAATGAGTGGGGTACTCCCTCCTGCCATACCAGCGTGTCCAAGAATGAGTGAGGAGTACACCCTCCTGCCATACCAGCGTGTCGAAGAATGAGTGAGGGAGGTACTCCCTCCTACCATACCAGCGTGTCGAAGAATGAGGGAGGAAGGTACTACCCTCCTGCCATACCAGCGTGTCGAAGAATGAGTGAGGAGGTACTACCCTCCTGCCATACCAACGTGTCCAAGAATGAGAGGAGAGTACACCCTCCTGCCATACCAGCGTGTCGAAGAATGAGTGAGGGAGGTACCACCCTCCTGCCATACCAGCGTGTCGAAGAATGAGTGAGGGAGGTACTACCCTCCTGCCATACCAGCGTGTCGAAGAATGAGGGAGGAAGGTACTACCCTCCTGCCATACCAGCGTGTCGAAGAATGAGTGAGGGAGGTACTACCCTCCTGCCATACCAGCGTGTCCAAGAATGAGAGAGGGAGGTACTACCCTCCTGCCATCCACGTGTCCAAGAATGAGTGAGGGACCACCCTCCTGCCATACCACGTGTCGAAGAATGAGTGAGGAGGATTTACCCTCCTGCCATACCAGCGTGTCGAAGAATGAGTGAGGAGTACTACCTCCTGCCATACCAGCGTGTCGAAGAATGAGTGAGGGAGGTACCACCCTCCTGCCATACCAGCGTGTCCAAGAATGAGAGGGAGGTACTACCCTCCTGCCATACCAGCGTGTCGAAGAATGAGGGAGGAAGGTACTCCCTCCTCCATACCAGCGTGTCCAAGAATGAGTGAGGGAGGTACCACCCTCCTGCCATACCAGCGTGTCCAAGAATGAGAGAGGGAGGTACTACCCTCCTGCCATACCAGCGTCACACAGAAGCCGGCTAAATGTTTTTGCATTGTGATGATACAAACTCGTTTACACTAATTTATGTTTCCTGCGTGTTTCTTAAAAGTTGTAATATACATTTTAATCACTATATATATATATATATATATATATATATATATATATATATATATATATATATATATATATATATATATATATATATATATATATATATACATGTATATATATATATATATATATATTTACATATATATATGTCAGATTAGGTAAAACTGGTCAATTAGCAAGAACTCATCTAAAATTAAATCCTTTCTAAAATTTTCTCTTATACGTTTAAAGATATATTTTTTACATTTATGTTAATGTAAGAATTTATAATTTTGTTCCAAGAGAAACTTTGAAAACCTACCTAACCTTATTACAACAAGCGCAATTTAATTTAGCCTAACCCAACTAAATATATTTTAGATACGTTAACATTAATTTAATAATAAACAAACACAATGAAATATATTTTTTCGTTATGTTCAGAATGATTTTTGCGAAATTATTGCATACACAAATTTTCACTTGTCTTATATGGCAAAGTGAGCGTTGCTATTTAAGCCAAAATCGCAAGTTTTACAACAACATCTCACTCATCTAGGTCCACATTTTCCCACTGTTTTCACACATAACGGTAAAGGAACTCCTGACAAAATTTTCACCAACAGGGCTAGTAATCATTTACACCACTTCATAACTCCTGGCCCTCTTTCGGGCTCTGACCACATTCCTATCGCCCTCCATATCTCTCTAAATCCTATACAAATTCCAATCTCTCCTTCACCAAACTACTCAATGACTGACTGGGATGATTTCAAACTACGACTAGACAACACTGACCTCACCTACGATTATGACAACAAACCAGTGACAGATATAGACAATCAAATTACACGTATACAACATGCCATCAAGCAAGTAGCTGCACAGACTGTGCCTACAAGGCATTACAAGACCAGATACTCTTTTCGCCCATCAGAGAGAACCAAGCGCTTGCTTACTTGTTACAGGCACCGGTTTGCTGTAAATCAAAACAGACTGAACTTAATTCGATGGGATCTTTCCATACTGCGAATGCATATCATTCACAGTCTGGAAGAGGACCACAACCGGCACTGGCAATCCCTTATTGATACTGCAGATAAACATCGAATCAATGACCCCAAGACTTTTTGGAACTTTATCCGGAAAATCAAGGGAACCCCAAAAACTACAACCTTTAGACACATTACTCATGACAACAGACTTATCACTGATCCAGCAGAGGCAGTGCAATTTTAAAGACATGGGAACAAATCTTTCATCCACATCCTCCAGACCCAGCTGCAATTGACCACACAAATGACGTTGAACACTGGATCGCCAGACACCGTGATCTTACAAATCTGACCCCACTATCTCCCTTGACACACTATCCTCTACCCATTCTCTCAACTCTCCTTTCGTGACAAACGATATTCACTCACTACTAACTAAACTGCCCAAGAAAGCACCTGGTGCTTCTGGACTATCTCACTCAATTCTCTGTCATCTTCCTAGATCTGTTGCTTCTGTTCTTACTGATCTCTTCAATGCTATACTCGCTTCTGGTTACTTCCCCCCTTTCTTCAAATCCGCCACAGCTTGCCTAATCCCTAAACCTGGCAAAGACCTGACAAACCCAAAGAATTACAGGCCTATAAGCCTACTAGAAATCTTGGGTAAGACATTCGAAAGACTTGTCAACATGAGACTCAGAACTCACCTTGAGACAAATAACCTACTCAACGAAAGAAAATTTTGGGTTTTTCGACAACATAGATCTACACAGGACGTCATAAACATCATCCTGAACTATATTCGCATAAATAAAGCTCAAAACTGTACTACCGCCCTCGTGACCAAAGATGTTGAAAAGGCCTTTGATACTGTATGGCACGATGGCCTAAAATATAAACTCTGTACCTCCTTTGATCTCCCTAGAAATATGATTAAACTATTGTGCAACTTCCTAGACGGTAGAACTATGCGAATAGGGTTCATGAAACATTACTCTGACTATTTCCACTCCATGCAGGAGTCCCACAAGGCTCTGTACTATCTCCTACACTATATATCTTATACACGAATGACTTGCCTGAACCACTTTACCCTAACACTCTCACAATTTCCTACGCAGATGACATAACACAACTCACTGCACACGAAACCTCTCGATTCCTCACCTACAGAACACAACGTGAGGTCGATAAGATCACTGCATAGGAACTCCAATGGAGAATTAAAACAAATCCCTTAAATCCAAGATCACCTTTTTCTTTAAAAGACGTGGAGTTCTCACTCCTGTTGACCTCAAAACCAGCACCTCTCGCTCACGTATACCACAAACCCGCTCTGTTGTCGTCCTAGGTGTCAACTTGGACACCAGGTTGACAATTAAACCTCACATCACTTCTAAAACTGCTGTTGCTGAGATTGCTCTCCTCAGCTTTACAAGTTGAGAGCTCACCCTGCAACTAAACTTCACCTTTATAAAACCCTTATTAGGCCCCTCATTTCTTACTCTCCTCTAGCTCTATCACTATCTGCCAAAACCAATACCATAAAACTTCAGCGTATCCAAAACCGAGCACTACGTTGGGTGTTGGGAGTGAAGTGGGATGATTTGCAACCAGCGAATCTCTCCATCTCAGGACTAACACACCAGCTCTGAACGAATTTTGGAAGACACTTTCCGACAGACAAATTGACAGACTTGAGACTTACCATGAACATTGGACTGACTATTTGGATACCACAATAAAACGGCCTTATACCGAAGTCAACCTATTCAGAGCTTTGAACGAACCTGCCCCTCCCCCGATACACATAATATAGCCCTCTTTACCACCCAATACTTTTCTTTAGAATGAACTAGTCCTAAACCTGATGTTTTCTTACTTATCTCTACCTGCCATCCTATGAGAGTCGTCCTTGTGCAGTTTCCTGAGATGAAGCAACTTGTTGATGTCCTTTGCGCCACCTGAACACCTTGCCTTCGCCCGATCTAAGCGTCCAGTCTTGCAGCTGATAATACCTGACACTGAATTGACTATTAAGCCTCACAATGCCTTGCGGTTGGGTTTAGTCCTGACTCTATTTCTTACTCTAAAATATTTCCTCTCACCCATCTAATTCTTCGCCTATCCCCACTTCCCTCTCGCCCCTTGTGGGTACTTACCTGAAGTATTCGTTTCGTTTACCTAATCGGCACGACATTATATATATATATATATATATATATATATATATATATATATATATATATATATATATATATATATATATATATATATATATATATATATATATATATATTATATGTCTGCCGAATAGGTAAAACCGATTTTTACTTAAATAGCAAACGGTCTTCTTGCCGAATAAGGCAAGCGAAAATTTGTGTATGCAATAATTTCACAAAAATCTTTACTACTAATAATAATAATAATAATAATAAAATTTATTTTCATATTTCTAGATCTATTGCAGGAAAGAGTTCAGTAAAAGCCTAACATTAACGTCATGGATTTCTTAAAGAATTTCTTCACACTATATATTGAATGTTGACAGGATAATGGTCTGTCATCTCTAATGGTTATAATCATAACCATGTTTTTTTAAAAGGGTTGGAGGGGTAAGCCAGCCGAAGGCCTTGGTCTATTGACGAAAAGCTCCAGCTGTGGGTCATCATATGACTAAGACCAGCGTCAGGAAACACTTGTCCTGTTTCCTGACCATGTTACCAGGAGGAAGGATGGGGGCGCATGAGGGCACGTCGTACCCCCGGGGGGCATAAGGGTACGTCATACCCCGGGGTACAAACAATGAACATCATTTGTGAAAGTTGTGTTCCTAGTAATGAGGTTTAGCTATACAAGAGGAGAGAGGGAGCCACTTACACTACCCAACCTACCACTGATCCTCTCACCACTTACCACTTACACGTTACACCGACCATTTGACCACTTACCTGTCTGCCTCAACACTCTACTGTAGTATATATATACCTAACGGATATTAGGGTTTCAGAATGCATGCATGCTACAGTAATGTAATCTGCTAGTCAACTGTAATTATTTCTACGCTCTCACGAACCACCTTTAACTGGTGTGTTGTAACGCATTGGTTGTACCTAGAGCTTTAAACCGAGACCAGGGTTCGATCCTTAGACGAGGGTGGTGTAGTATATCTCAAGGCTTGATTTATAAAATAAGTTGACCTTGGATAACATGGCTTAGCGTTAAGATTTTCCAGTTAGTTTTAAGACAATGATAGCATGAAATCCCTAGTTCATCTCTATTTGTAGGTACCGATCAACCTTAGGGTCATTAGGAGCAAAGACTACTACCTCGCATTTTAATTGCTAGAGTTGCTAATTAGGTTAAAGCACCTAGCAAACTATCCACACGTGTTAATCCTGGGGATAGCCACAGCGGTCACCTGACCACACCATCTGACAACACCACCTGACCACACCAACTGACCACAGCGGGTCACCTGACCACACCACCTGACCACCACCTACCCACAGCGGGTCACCTGAACATTCACCTTCCTAAGTAAATCAATATATTTGTGGTGAAGCGCTGAACCCGCAGGGGTCACACAGCACCTAGATAGTGCAAAGTAATTTTGACCCAAAGCAAGGGAAGGTTAATTACACTTCCTTGGATCAAGAGCACCTCACCGGGGCACCCCCGTGTAGATGACAAATAGAGTAGAACGTAAGGTGAAGCAATGGCCTAGCATGGAACCACACTGGTAATTACTGCTGACAACCCTTCCTGAGTATACTCATTTATTAACCGTTTTGTGTAACCAACTTATGTGAGGGTGAGAGGGAAGAGTAGGAGGGGGAGAAGAGAGGGAAGAGTAGGAGGGGGAGAAGAGAGGGAAGAGTAGGAGGGGGAGAAGAGAGGGAAGAGTAGGAGGGGGAGAAGAAAGGGAAGAGTAGGAGGGGGAGAAGAAAGGGAAGGAGAGAGAGAGGGAGAAGGAAGGAGAGAGAGAAGCTTTTTTTGGTAACATAGGGTACATCAGCAGTGTGCTGCTACACTGTTCTGTATGATAGTTACACAGTGGTAACATCAGCAGTGTGCTGCTACACTGTTCTGTATGATAGTTACACAGTGGTAACATCAGCAGTGTGCTGCTACACTGTTCTGTATGATAGTTACACAGTGGTAACATCAGCAGTGTGCTGCTACACTGTTCTGTATGATAGTTACACAGTGGGAACACCAGCAGTGTGTTGCTACACTATTCTGTATGATAGTTATACAGTGGTAACACCAGCAGTGTGTTGCTACACTATTCTGTATGATAGTTACACAGTGGCAACACCAGCAGTGTGTTGCTACACTATTCTGTATGATAGTTACACAGTGGCAACACCAGCAGTGTGTTGCTACACTATTCTGTATGATAGTTACACAGTGGTAACACCAGCAGTGTGTTGCTACACTATTCTGTATGATAGTTACACAGTGGCAACACCAGCAGTGTACTGCTACACTATTCTGTATGATAGTTACACAGTGGTAACACCAGCAGTGTGTTGCTACACTATTCTGTATGATAGTTACACAGTGGTAACACCAGCAGTGTGTTGCTACACTGTTCTATATGATAGTTACACAGTGGCAACACCAGCAGTGGGTAATTACATAAGTAGCGTTGAAATCTCTCAGCCTGAGCTGGGAGTCTTCAGTAGTGTCAGCCTGAGCTGGGAGTCTTCAGTAGTGTCAGCCTGAGCTGGGAGTCTTCAGTAGTGTCAGCCTGAGCTGGGAGTCTTCAGTAGTGTCAGCCTGAGCTGGGAGTCTTCAGTAGTGTCAGCCTGAGCTGGGAGTCTTCAGTAGTGTCAGCCTGAGCTGGGAGTCTTCAGTAGTGTCAGCCTGAGCTGGGAGTCTTCAGTAGTGTCAGCCTGAGCTGGGAGTCTTCAGTAGTGTCAGCCTGAGCTGGGAGACTTCAGTAGTGTCAGCCTGAGCTGGGAGCTTCATGTAGTGTCAGCCTGAGCTGGGAGTCTTCAGTAGTGTCAGCCTGAGCTGGGAGTCTTCAGTAGTGTCAGCCTGAGCTGGGAGTCTTCAGTAGTGTCAGCCTGGCTGGGAGTCTTCAGTAGTGTCAGCCTGAGCTGGGAGTCTTCAGTAGTGTCAGCCTGAGCTGGGAGTCTTCAGTAGTGTCAGCCTGAGCTGGGAGTCTTCAGTAGTGTCAGCCGAGCTGGGAGTCTTCAGTAGTGTCAGCCTGAGCTGGGAGTCTTCAGTAGTGTCAGCCTGAGCTGGGAGTCTTCAGTAGTGTCAGCCTGAGCTGGGAGCTTCAGTAGTGTCAGCCTGAGCTGGGAGTCTTCAGTATGTCCCGCTGGGAGCTTCATAGTCACCTGGCGGAGCTTCAGTAGTTCAGCCTGCGGGCTTCAGTAGTTCAGCCTGGCTGGAGTCTTCAGTATCACTGGCTGAGTCTTCAGTATATCGCAGCTGGGTTTCAGTAGATCAGCCTGCTGGTCTCGTGTCAGCTGAGCTGGGAGTCTTCAGTAGTTCAGCCTGAGCTGGGAGTCTTCATAGTTCAGCCTGGTGGGGCTTCAGTAGTGTCAGCCTGAGCTGAGCTTCAGTAGTGTCAGCCTGAGCTGGAGCTAGTAGTCCCTGCTGGGGTCCGTAGTGTCAGCCTGGCTGGAGTTCAGTATTCACCTGAGCTGGGAGTCTTCATAGTGTCAGCTGAGCTGAGTCTTCAGTATCGCCTGAGCTGGGAGTCTTCAGTAGTGTCAGCCTGAGCTGGGAGTCTTCATAGTGTCAGCCTGCGGGAGTCTTCAGTGTGTCAGCTGAGCTGGGAGTCTTCAGTAGTGTCACCTGAGCTGGTCTTCAGTAGTGTCACCTGGCTGAGTCTTCAGTGTCAGCCTGAGCTGGGAGTCTTCAGTAGTGTCAGCCTGGCTGGGGTCTTCAGTGTGTCAGCTGAGCTGGAGTCTTCATAGTGTCAGCCTGAGCTGAGTCTAAGTGTCAGCCTGAGCTGGTCTTCAGTAGTGTCGCCTGGCTGGGAGCTTCAGTATGTCAGCCTGGCTGAGTCTTAGTAGTCAGCTGGCTGGTCTTCAGTAGTATCCCTGGCTGGGAGTCTTCAGTAGTATCACTGAGCTGGTCTTCAGTGGTACTGAGCTGGGAGTCTTCAGTATGTCAGCCTGGCTGGGGTCTTCAGTAGTTCACTGAGCTGGAGTCTCAGTGTATCATCCTGAGCTGGGGTCTTCAGTGTGTCACCTGGTGGGAGTCTTCAGTAGTTCACCTAGTGGGGTCTTCAGGTGTCCTGAGCGGGAGCTTCATGTCAGCCTGAGCTGGGAGTCTTCAGTATGTCAGCCTGGCTGGGTCTTCAGTAGTTCAGCTGGCGGGAGTCTTCAGTAGTGTCAGCCTGACTGGAGTCTTCATATGTCTAGCTGGGAGTCTTCATAGTGTCACCTGCTGGAGTCTTCGTAGTGTCGCCTGAGCTGGGAGTTTCAGTAGTGTCGCTGACTGGGAGTCTTCAGTAGTGTCAGCCTGACTGGTCTTCAGTAGTGTCAGCTGCTGGGAGTCTTCATAGTTCAGCCTGAGCTGGGAGTCTTGTGTTCAGCCTGAGCTGGGAGCTTCATAGTTCAGCCTGAGCTGGGGCTTCAGTAGTGTCAGCCTGACTGGAGTCTTCAGTAGTGTCAGCCTGGCTGGGAGTCGTAGTGTCAGCCTGAGCTGGGAGACTCGGCAAGTGTCAGCCTGAGCGGGAGCTTCAGTAGTGTCAGCCTGAGCTGGAGTCTTCAGTAGTGTCAGCCTGAGCTGGAGTCTTCAATAGTGTCAGCCTGAGCTGAGTCTTCAGTATGCAGCCTGACTGGGAGTCTTCAGTAGTGTCAGCCTGAGCGGGAGTTTCAGTAGTGTCAGCTGAGCTGATTTCAGTGTGTCACCTGAGCTGGAGTCTTCAGATGTCAGCTGAGCTGGAGCTTCAGTAGTGTCCCTGAGCTGGGAGCTAGAGTGTCAGCCTGAGCTGGAGTCTTCAGTAGTTCACCTGAGCTGGGTCTCAGTAGTTCAGCCTGAGCTGGAGTCTTCAGTAGTTCACTGGCTGGGAGTCTCAGTAGTGTCAGCCTGAGTGGGGTCTTCAGTTCAGCCTGACGGGAGTCTTCAGTATCACCTGACTGAGCTTCAGTGTGTCACTGGCTGGGGTCATTTCCCTGAGCTGGTCTTCAGTAGTTCACGAGCTGGGTCAGTAGTTCAGCCTGACGAGTTCAGTAGTTCAGCCTGGCTGGTCTTCAGTAGTTCAGCTGACTGGGGTCTCAGTAGTTGCCTGACTGTCTTCGAGTTGCCTGAGCTGGCTCAGTATGTCAGCCTGAGCTGGCTCATAGTGTCAGCTGACTGGGTTTAGGTCGCCTGGCTGGGGCTAGTATGTCCCTGAGCTGAGCTTGTAGTGTCAGCTGGCTGGAGCTTCAGAGTGTCAGCCTGAGCGGAGTCTTCAGTGTCACCTGGCTGGGATCTTCAGTGTTCACCTGAGCTGGGGTCTCATAGTTCACCTGAGCTGGGAGTCTTCAGTAGTGTCAGCCTGAGCGGGAGTCTTCAGTGTCAGCTGAGCTGGGAGTCTCATAGTTCAGCTGAGCTGGGATTCATAGTGTCAGCCTGAGCGGGAGTTCAGTAGTTCAGCCTGAGCTGGGAGTTCAGTAGTTCTGAGCTGGAGTCTCAGAGTGCCGAGCTGGTCTTCAGAGTTAGCTGAGCTCAGTAGTGCAGCCTGAGCTGGGGTCAATTCAGCGAGCTGGGAGTCTTCAGTGTCACTGAGCTACAGAGTGTCGTAGCTGGAGCTTCAGGTGAGCCTGAGCTGGAGTCTTCGTAGTTCATCTGGGAGTCTTCAGTAGTTACCTGAGCTGGAGTCAGTAGGTAGTGTCAGCCTGAGCTGGGAGTCTTCAGTAGTGTCAGCCTGAGCTGGGAGTCTTCAGTAGTGTCAGCCTGAGCTGGGAGTCTTCAGTAGTGTCAGCCTGAGCTGGGAGTCTTCAGTAGTGTCAGCCTGAGCTGGGAGTCTTCAGTAGTGTCAGCCTGAGCTGGGAGTCTTCAGTAGTGTCAGCCTGAGCTGGGAGTCTTCAGTAGTGTCAGCCTGAGCTGGGAGTCTTCAGTAGTGTCAGCCTGAGCTGGGAGTCTTCAGTAGTGTCAGCCTGAGCTGGGAGTCTTCAGTAGTGTCAGCCTGAGCTGGGAGTCTTCAGTAGTGTCAGCCTGAGCTGGAGTCTTCAGTAGTGTCAGCCTGAGCTGGGAGTCTTCAGTAGTGTCAGCCTGAGCTGGGAGTCTTCAGTAGTGTCAGCCTGAGCTGGGAGTCTTCAGTAGTGTCAGCCTGAGCTGGGAGTCTTCAGTAGTGTCAGCCTGAGCTGGGAGTCTTCAGTAGTGTCAGCCTGAGCTGGGAGTCTTCAGTAGTGTCAGCCTGAGCTGGGAGTCTTCAGTAGTGTCAGCCTGAGCTGGGAGTCTTCAGTAGTGTCAGCCTGAGCTGGGAGTCTTCAGTAGTGTCAGCCTGAGCTGGGAGTCTTCAGTAGTGTCAGCCTGAGCTGGGAGTCTTCAGTAGTGTCAGCCTGAGCTGGGAGTCTTCAGTAGTGTCAGCCTGAGCTGGGAGTCTTCAGTAGTATCAGCCTGAGCTGGGAGTCTTCAGTAGTGTCAGCCTGAGCTGGGAGTCTTCAGTAGTGTCAGCCTGAGCTGGGAGTCTTCAGTAGTGTCAGCCTGAGCTGGGAGTCTCAGTAGGTCAGCCTGAGCTGGGAGTCTTCAGTAGTGTCAGCCTGAGCTGGGAGCTCAGTAGTGTCCCGAGCTAGTAGTTCAGCCTGAGCTGGGAGCTTCAGTAGTGTCAGCCTGAGCTGGGAGACTTCAGTAGTGTCAGCCTGAGCTGGGAGTCTTCAGTAGTTCACCTGAGCTGGGAGTCTTCAGTAGTTCAGCCTGAGCTGGGAGTCTTCAGTAGTGTCAGCCTGAGCTGGGAGTCTTCAGTAGTGTCAGCCTGAGCTGGGAGTCTTCAGTAGTGTCAGCCTGAGCTGGGAGACTCGAGCAGTGTCAGCCTGAGCTGGGAGACTCGAGCAGTGTCAGCCTGAGCTGGGACACTTGAGCAGTGTCAGTCTGAGCTGGGAGACTTGAACAGTGTCAGCCTGAGCTGGGAGACTCGAGCAGTGTCAGCCTGAGCTGGGAGACTTCAGTAGGACAATGAGAATATCGTGAAGTGTTGCACTTCACTGGTATATATTACCAACACAATAATATATCAGACTCGCCGGCTCCTAGACTGAGGGAGTGATTACCTCATCTGCCTCTTTAGTCGTCTGTATTGTACTGATAAAGCCTCTGGTTGGCGAGACGTCTACAGAATAAAGGTACCTAGATGTTGCACATGTGTAATTCATTATCGTCAAGTATTCCACCAAAGGTTCATCGTCTAGGGCGGCACCAATTATTACCTTCCAGCACAGCTGCAGTTATCACCTGGGTAGTAATAGTAACCCCAAAGATAACTGTACAGGGGGTAGTTATCCCCTGCCCCCTTCTCCCAGACGGTTGTGAAAGTTGAAACGGAAACTGCAACTCACTTGAGAGGAAGGGGGAGGGGATGAGAAGAGAGGAAGGGGGAGGGGATGAGAAGAGAGGAAGGGGGAGGACAGGAGAGGGGATGAAAGACTGGAGGTACGTAGCTGAGGAACAGTATAGGCAGATAAGTGATGGAGGAGGTGAGGAGGAGAGAAGTGAGAGGAAAGGAGAGGTGGGAAGGGAGAGAGAAAGTGAGGGAAGCAATGTTGACAGACAGACGAAGACTAAAGAGGAAGGGAAAAGGAGAGGAAGCGGGAAGTAAAGGAGGGGGTAAAAAAGAGTGAAGGAAGTAGCAAGGGATAAAGAGATGCAAGGTGGAAGATGAGCAGTGAAAGTGAACATCCTCTACCCTCCTCCCCTCCCCCCACCAAATACATTATCACCCACCCCTCACCTTCACCACCTGTGACGTCTGCAATCCCTCGTGTCTCTAATTCCTTCTGTCTCTCTCGCCTTGCTCAATACCTGCCCTCTCTACCCAGTACCTGACCCTCTACCCAATACCTACCCTCTCTACCCAGTACATGCATCCTTACCCAGTACCTGCCCCTCTACCCAATACCTACATCCTTACCCATCCACTGAGGATGCAGAGTCAGTAACGGTAATGAGCCGCACTGAAGGGAATATACAATCAACGTTGGTATAATAAACCTGTTGCTGACAGGTCTGCGTCAAAGGTAGCGCTGTCAGCGAGGTCAGGTAAGGTGCGTTAGAGCGGTAACGACACCGGAAATAAATTCTGCATGTCCGCAGGTAAACAGGACAGTCTTGTTTGTGGAGAACAAAAAGCCACAATACCGTGACTGGAACATCTCTCTCTCTCCTGTTATTATGACTGTAAATGGTCTAAGTCAGACCGAAACATCGTCGTAAGCACCTCTCTTCCATGTGCGGGTTGTGTTAGTAGAAGGCAGGCCTGGTGAGGCTGGGCAGACTGTTTACCAGTGCGCTGGCCTGGCCACCCTCACATGACCTAGAGACGCCTCACAACGATGCTAGCCAACAGGAATTTCAGGTTTGAGCGAAGCTTCTTGGTAATTACATGGCTCACTCTCTCTCCTCGTGGGGCATCTAGTCAACCTTGGACGCGTTCGTCTTCATTAAAACTCTTATTTTAAGTCAATATAAACAAGGTCTTAACACACGCAAGGGAAACTTCTACCTTAATTCCAGGTCACGTTACCTTCAAGCTAGGTTTTATTTAGGTTTGCGTACCTAACATATAAATATTATTTTTATAGTGATGTTGAGGGTACACAGATGTTCTGGGAGGCACACATATTCTGGGCACACATATGTTATGGGCACATTAAAAGTGCCTCATGTAGACTTATAACCCAGGATAATGCAGTTGATGTCAGCTAGGCCTGTATACGTTGTACATGTACTCGTAAAAATAAAGGTTAATAATAATAATCTTTATACAAGTACATGTACAAGGTATACAGGCCTAGCTGACATCAATGATATACTACTATATAGAAAGCCCCTTGTTATGCAGCAGATCATTTTGGGCAAATTAGGTCAGTTTTGTCCCAGGATGCGACCCACACCAGTCAACTAACACCCAGGTACCTATTTTACTGCTGGGTGAACATGGACAGCAGGTGTCTTAAAGAAACATGTCCTAATGTTTCCACCCGTACCGGGAATCGGCTCCCGGACCTGTGTGTGTGAGCTGAATGCGCTAGCAATCAATCTACGGGACACCCAAAACAATGGTGACTGATTTTACTGGCCCACTGACGCCAACAGTTAACAGCAATCTTTTATTTTGACAGGATTTCGAGCTGTCTGAAGCTTCATCATGTCATCATGTCATGGCAACATGTCATGGCAACATCATGTCATGATAAATTTCTACATAGTTGTCCCAGTAAAAGCTTTGTTGCACAACGCTTTACCTTTTCTCCAGATCAAGTTACTGGAGAGTCTGGCTTTGACCAAGAGCCAGCCATAAACTGCTCTTGTAAATGGGAAAAAAATATCCAAGAGCGAGTCTCTGGTGTTCGCAAGATTTAACTCGCCCACAACACTGATTTACGTTTTGTATTTGTTTCGTGTACACTATTGTCTGTGCCATTTTCCCCTGCTAATCCCATTCAATGCTTCCCCCCTGCCAGTCCCATTCATTGCCCCTGCCAGTCCTATTTATTGCCCCTGCCAATTCTCTTCATTGTCCCTGCCAAATCTCCCCCTTTTCTCAACATCTGGCTTGCGCCTGAGCATAATAATAGTAATAATCAACATCACTAATCCTATCCTTCTCTCCTTCCCTCTAATCCCTCCCATCCCTTCCCTCCCTCTAATCCCTCCCATCCTTTCTCTCCTTCCCTCCATCTCGTATATTTCTCCCCCGTGCCGTGACCTCCGTTCACTGGGAGTATGACCCAGTTCCCTGGCTGATTGGCTATTTCTCTCTTCTACTCCCCCTCCTCAATCCTCCCCCTCCCTCAGAGGATCAGAGCCAGTGGTTACCACAGAGTCAGGTCATTTAAGAGGTCATCTCAGCGGGTCAGATTGCATCTTGGCGTTCCACAAGTCCTGGGTATATTTCATTTGTAACGAGAAGTCAGTGTGGGTCATTAAGCGTGAGGAGCCGTGGTGGAGTCTCCTTACTCCGTGTGATGATGATGATAATAATAATAATAATAATAATCATATACAGACCATAGCTGACATCAGTGACATGCTATATAGAAAGCCTCTTCTTATGCAGAGCTTTTCGGGCAACTTAGATTAATTTTGTTCCCAGGACAGGGACAGCAGGTCCAGATATTTCCGTAAGTTAAACACAGACACGGTAACTGTACTCAGCTACAGTAGTCGATATCACGTTGTTGAGAGGATCGTCTCAACCACCTCCAGGAAATGTTGATTATTACGTTCACTGGAGGAGAGCTAAAACCGTCGGGGGTCACACAGCGCCTGGGGAAATAGGAGGTAACGTGGTTTCGGCGGCGAAAACAAGGAGAGGGGATAGCTGCAGTTGCTTGGTTCAAGAGCCCATAAGCAGCATTTGGGAAGAGGTATGTGGTGAAGGTGGGCAGCACGCCAGGATGAAGAGGTCGTGAGAGCCCTTCAGCACCCACACCTTGTGTACACACGCGCGCGCACACCAACCAAATAACTGCTGCGTGCCAACACCACCATTTAAAAATTAAGAGAGAACATGATATGATATTACTGCAGTGTTACGTGATGCCCGATTGTAATCTGGGTAATAACCTGTTACTTAAGAGTTTGGAAACACAGGAACTTCCGCCTGGATCACACATGTAATAATTACCAACATTTGTTTTACTTTGAGTTCGCAGAAAACAGAGTTGATATCTTTCAGTTCTTCGATGAAATATTTGGCTTCTAACACTCGTGGCTCCTTTAAGGGGAGTTCCTTGAGGCCGGTGAGGCGCTCTTCACCCAAGGAACTGCAGCTCTCACCCCCTTGGTATATGGCGGTGGTGACAGTGGTAGTGATTGGTGGTGCTGTAGTGTCTACGGTAGTGGTGGTGCTGTAGTGTCGATAGTGGTGGTGATGCTGTAGTGTCGATAGTGGTGTCATGGTAGTGGTGGTCTTGTAGTGTCGATAGTGTTGCTGTGGTAGTGGTGGTGCTATAGTGTCTATAGTGGTCCTGTGGTAGTGGTGGTGCTGTAGTGGTGATGTGGTAGTGGTGGTGTTGTAGTGTCGATAGTGGTGCTGTAGTGTCGATAGTGGTGCTGTGGTAGTGGTGGTGCTATAGTGTCGATAGTGGAGATGTGGTAGTGGTGGTGCTGTGGTAGCGGTGATGCTGTAGTGTCGGTGGTGCTGTAGTAGTGGTGGTGCTGTAGTGTCGATGGTGGTGCTGGCACATAAACAAAAAAAATCAGTCTTGTGGCACTGGTGGCACAGACATGAAGGCCATTGTTTGACTGTAAAGGCCATTGTGTGAGTGTGATGCCATTTTCCTCAAAGTATGTAATAGCAGGAGAGACAGTGTAGTATTCTTCCTGCAGTCTTGTGATGATTGTCTGACAACAGTCTTCTGGTGGGTAGTGATGATTGTCTGACAACAGTCTTCTGGTGGGTAGTGATGATTGTCTGACAACAGTCTTCTGGTGGGTAGTGATGATTGTCTGACAACAGTCTTCTGGTGGGTAGTGATGATTGTCTGACAACAGTCTTCTGGTGGGTAGTGATGATTGTCTGACAACAGTCTTCTGGTGGGTAGTGATGATTGACTGACAACAGTCTTCTGGTGGGTACAGATCACTGACAAGCACAACTTAACGAATATTCATTTTTTAAATAACCGCGAAGAATGGGGATTTAATTTCCACCGAATATTTTCTAGTCATTCATTATCTCTCTCTCTCTCTCTCTCTCTCTCTCTCTCTCTCTCTCTTTACCTATATTGCAATTGCAAGTCAAATCTCAGTTCCTGGCCCTCATTTATGGCAAATTTCCTGGGTTTTTTCCCCTAATCTTAATTAATGTTGCCTATTTAGTCCTAGGAGCGTTTTCTATGTTACGTCTCCCCTGTTTCTTTTATCGTGTGCCAGACGTACGTACGTGTGTGTGTGTGTGTGTTAATGAGAGTTCAAACACTGTCAATAGAAACTGCTGGGTTGTAGTATTTCCTCAAGGAGGATGTCGTAGAGAATAGGAAGCAATTATTTTCATTTCTTCGTGAGCTGCTGTCGCCTGGTTGCATCTTTCTTCCATTCTTCCAGGTTAAAATATATATATATATATATATATATATATATATATATATATATATATATATATATATATATATATATATATATATATATATATATATATATATATAATTTCACGAGTCACTCACGAAGTAAAGTTTTTTCACACAAGCTGCGTGGCATGCCTTCTCCTGCCATAAGTGAATAATCGTATGATCATTTCCCTCAGCTGATACAAAGTAAATAAAGGCACGTGCCTGCTCCAGTCAGCTGATATCTAACGTAAACATAACGCACGAGGCCACCACTGTCAGCTGATACCTAATGTAAATATAAGTCACATGGCTGCCTCGTCTAGTAGGGTAATAATATAATCATGGGGGAGCGCTAAACCTTAGGATTATACAGCGCACGTGGGGGGGGGATGGAAAACATATTGACTCAATTTAGAGAACTGGAGCACAGATCCAATTCCCTAGATCAAGAGCCTCTCACCAGCATTAAAGAACCTCCCTTGAGGGGAGTAGTGAAATCAGGGGAGAGTACCTAATCTGTAAAGTGTCATACAGCGCTTGGAGAATAGTAGACTATCAGGTTCGATCCAAGGAAAGGAGGCGAAGTCCAGTTTCCTGGATCAAGAACTCTTCACCGGCAACAAGAGCAATATTGACATTAACTTTTTACTACCTCTATTTTAATTTTTCTCTCTCATCAGCTCAGACATTTTTGCCTTTCCTTTTCCCTATTTGTGGTTGCAGGGGTCGATTCACAGCTCCTGGCCCCGCCAGGAGAGCTGCGAGTGTCTTACCATTGTGTGAGCGGCGCTGCTGCAGACGAGAACAAGTAAACTAAAACACAACAAAGTTACGAGGATATACTAGGATATACGAGGATATACTAGGATATACTAGGATATACTAGGATATACTAGGATATACGAGGATATACGAGGATATACTAGGATATACGAGGATATACTAGGATATACTAGGATATACTAGGATATACTAGGATATACGAGGATATACTAGGATATACTAGGATATACTAGGATATACTAGGATATACGAGGATATACGAGGATATACTAGGATATACGAGGATATACTAGGATATACTAGGATATACTAGGATATACTAGGATATACGAGGATATACTAGGATATACGAGGATATACTAGGATATACGAGGATATACGAGGATATACGAGGATATACTAGGATATACGAGGATATACTAGGATATACTAGGATATACTAGGATATACGAGGATATACGAGGATATACTAGGATATACGAGGATATACTAGGATATACGAGGATATACGAGGATATACTAGGATATACGAGGATATACTAGGATATACGAGGATATACTAGGATATACTAGGATATACTAGGATATACTAGGATATACGAGGATATACTAGGATATACGAGGATATACTAGGATATACGAGGATATACGAGGATATACTAGGATATACGAGGATATACTAGGATATACGAGGATATACTAGGATATACTAGGATATACTAGGATATACTAGGATATACGAGGATATACTAGGATATACTAGGATATACGAGGATATACTAGGATATACGAGGATATACTAGGATATACGAGGATATACTAGGATATACGAGGATATACGAGGATATACTAGGATATACGAGGATATACGAGGATATACTAGGATATACGAGGATATACTAGGATATACGAGGATATACTAGGATATACGAGGATATACTAGGATATACTAGGATATACTAGGATATACTAGGATATACTAGGATATACGAGGATATACTAGGATATACGAGGATATACTAGGATATACGAGGATATACTAGGATATACTAGGATATACTAGGATATACTAGGA
>WNWK01031503.1:0-10000 GCA_009830355.1 Cherax destructor
TTTAAACCCTCGCATCCGAATGATTTTCAACTCTGCAGTCAGGGACAAATGAACCATGGCACTTTGGACATAAAAACCTCGTCGCCAGGGTCATTTAAATCTTGGCACTTTAAAGATATTTAATTCCTGACATTCCTAATGTACATCTAAACTAGGGATGTTTGCGATATTGTAACCTCATGAAACTTTTAAAAGCATTCGCAACTAAAACATTTAAAACTCGATGCATCTGAGGCATTTTAAACTCAATATATCTTCTTATAGACTTGGGTGCCTGGAACATTTTATCCCAGTTTTAATGTAAGTTCATTCGCGCATGATTAAGTGGAGTACTACTATTGTCAGGCGCATAGCCGAATGATCCACACGGGTTTGTTTCCCATAAACATAGCGGCAGGGTGGTGATTCCTGGGAGCATAGGAAGATATGGTGGCAGTTGACACTGGTGGTGAGGTCGGCACTGGTGGTGAGTGTCGGCACTGGTGGTGAGTGTCGACACTGGTGGTGAGTGTCGGCACTGGTGGTGAGTGTCGGCACTGGTGGTGAGTGTCGGCACTGGTGTGAGTGTCGGCACTGGTGGTGAGTGTCGGCACTGGTGGTGAGTGTCGGCACTGGTGGTGAGCCACGTGTAGGAGTATCCATGCCTAGCCAGGATGAAGCTGGAGTCAGTTCTGGTGGAGGTCCATGGTGATTCCGACATCATAGGATCCGGTGTCCAGGAAAGGGAACACTTGCAATGGTTGTCGGATTTTTCCACCATTTTTCTTCCTCCAAGGCTTCCGTGTGATAGCCAGAGGAAACCTCATCTGCTTTTCTACCGGCTTGTTACATAAGAACAAAGAAGAGGAACACTGCAGCAGGCCTACTGGCCCATGCGAGGCAGGTCCAAATCTCCAACGGCTTAAGCCAATGCCCCCACCCAGCCAGGTCAGGTTACATTCACTTAAGGAAGGAGCACTGCATCTGACCTAGTAGCACAACCTAGTCAGGACCAATTCACACCCAACCGACACACTCATATAATTGTCCAGCCGACCACCTGGTCAGGTCACTTCCACTTAAGGAATTAGTACAGGTCAGGTTACATTCACTTAAGGAAGGAGCACTGCATCTGACCTAGTACAAGCTCACACCCATCCACACCCACTCATGTATTTATCTAACCTATTTTTAAACTACACAACGTCTTAGCATCTATGACGGTACTGGAGTTTGTTCCACTCATCCACAACTCTATTACCAAACCAGTGCTTTCCTATATCCTTCCTGAATCTGAACTTTTCCAACTTGAAACCATTGCTGCGAGTCCTGTCTTGGTTGGATATTTTCAGCACGCTATTTACATCCCCTTTGTTTATTCCTGTTTTCCATTTGTACACCTCAATCATATCCCCCTAATTCTACGCCTTTCTAGAGAGTGCAGATTCAGGGCCCTCAGTCTATCCTCATAGGGAAGATTTCTGATACATGGGATCAACTTTGTCATCCTCCTCTGTACGTTTTCCAGTGCATTTATATCCATTCTGTAATACGGTGACCAGAACTGTGCAGCATAATCTAAATGAGGCCTAACCAAAGATATATAGAGTTGAAGAACAACCTGAGGACTTCTGTTATTTATACTTCTTGATATGAAGCCAAGGATTCTGTTAGCTTTATTGCGAACACTTATGCACTGTTGTCTAGGCTTCAGATTACTACTAACCAGAACTCCTAAATCCTTCTCGCAATTACAAGTAATAAGATCTATATTATTCAGCTTATATGTGGCATGGTTATTGTCCTGCCCAACATTTAGAACTTTGCATTTGTTTACATTAAACTGCATCTGCCACTTCTCCGACCACTGCATCAGTCTATTCAAATCATCCTGGAGTGCTCTAATGTCCTCGTTTGAATGAATTGGACGGCCTATTTTGGTGTCATCAGCAAATTTACTTATGCTACTATTTATTCCTCATCTATGTCGTTTATGTAAATTGTAAACAACAGGGGCCCAAAACTGACCCCTGTGGAACACCGCTTGAGACACGCCCCCATTCTGATTTCTCTCCATTTATGCAAACTCTCTGCCGCCTATTAGTCAACCATGCCTCTACCCAGGAAAAATTTCTCCTCCTATTCCGTGTGCCTTAAGTTTCCTCAGTAGCCTCTGATGTGGAACTTTATCGAAAGCCTTACTGAAGTCCATATACACAATATCATATGCATTACCATGATCTACTTCCTCAAACACCTTAGTGAAAAAAGTTAGTAAATTCGTAAGACATGAACGCCCCTTTGTAAAACCGTGTTGAGATTCATTAATCAATTTATGCTTTTCAAGATGGCTACGAATTGCCTCGGCAATTATTGATTCCATAAATTTACCAACTATGGAGGTAAGGCTTATTGGTCTATAGTTCGAAGCTAAGGACCTGTCACCTGCCTTGTAAATAGGTATTACATTTGCCCTTTTCCACTTGTCTGGCACTATGCCAGTTTGTAGTGATATATTGAAAAGATTTGCCAAAGGTTTGCTACGTTCCTCTTTACATTCCTTTAAAACTCTTGCAAACAGTTCATCAGGGCCTGGGGATTTGTTAGGTTTTAATTTCTCTATTTGTCTGAGGACCATGTCACTAGTTACCCCAATCGAGCATAGTCTGTTATCTTCCAGCTCTACATAATTTATTATTTCTGGAATTCTGCTAGTATCTTCCTGAGTAAAAACTGAGAAGGAGGAAGGTCCTGCTTGTTATCAGGCTGTGTAGATACCAGTTTGTCTATTTTATAAATAAGCGTAGTGGTTCCGTGTCATAACTCCAGAATTCTTCTTTCTATCGGCTTCAATCTATAAATTCTGGCGTATCGTACCTCAAAATTTTTTAAAATAAATTGGATCTTTCTTGAGCTCCATAAGTGGCTATTTACCGGCCTTTTCTTACCCTTCCCTTCCCTAGCCCCCTCAGTATGCACACTGCTCAGTGCACATACATCGATGAAAATACATATGTACAATGCTGTTCCCACTACATACAGTAGCTTTATGTAGAGTAGCCTCATACTACTAGTCTTACCAACATGCAACTCTCATACGTATGTCACTCACATTACACTTTAAGGACTATAGAGTCAAATTCTTGAAATATTACTGTGTTTTTTGAGAAAAAAAACAGCTTCTTCACTCCTTTCATCTTTCTTTGCCTTTTAGCAGTTCCTAAGTAATACCTTTTTTCCCATCATCAGTTTCCCCCCCCCCCTTTTATCAGTCTTATTGAATTAATATCTTTGTGGTCTTTCCATTTCTGAATGTCTCTTATCGCTTCTTTCTGCTCCACCTCAGCGAACGTAATATATAGAAGCATGAACTCAAATTATGTTGTAATAAATAACCATTAATGTATAAACAGAAGGGTGGATGAGCGGGCTCGTACTGCGGGGGGTTAATTGACAGTCCGTAAAAACATTTTATCTTTCTCGCATATATATATATATAATGTCGTGCCGGTTTTTGCTTAAATAGCAACGCTCCTCTTGCCGAATAAGGCAAGCGAAAATTTGTGTATGCAATAATTTCTCAAAAATTATTCTGAACCTGTCGAAAAAAAAATATTTCACTGTGTTTGTTTATTATTAAATTATTGTAAACTTATCCAAAACATGTTTAGTTGGATTAGGCTAAATTAATAATAATCACAATGAAATATATTTTTTTCGTTACGTTCAGAATGATTTTTGCGAAATTATTGCATATATATATATATATATATATATATATATATATATATATATATATATATATATATATATATATCCACACGTCGGCCGTCTCCCACCGAGGTAGGGTGACCCAAAAAGAAAGAAAATCACCAAAAATAAAATATTTTCAACACTTTCACTTCACTCATACATAATCACTGTCTTTGCAGAGGCGCTCAAATACGACAGTTTAGAAGTCCCTCCAAACTGCCAATATCCCAAACCCCTCTTTTAAAGTGTAGGCATTGTACTTCCCATTTCCAGGACACAAGTCTGGCTAACCGGTTTCTCTGAATCATTTCACAAAATGTTACCCTGCTCACACTCCAACAGCTCGTCATGTCCCAAAAACCATTCGTCTCTATTCACTCCTATCTAACACGCCCACACATGCTTGCTGGAAGTCCAAGCCCCTCGCTCACAAAACCTCCTTTACCCCCTCCCTCCCCCTACAGATTTATACGCTCTCCAAGTCATTCTAATTTGATCCATTCTTTCTAAACGACCAAACCACCCCAACAACCCCTCTTCAGCCCTCTGACTAATACTTTTAGTAACTCCTCCTCCTAATTTCCACATTCCGAATTCTCTGCTTAATATTTACACCACACATTGCCCTTAGACAGGACATCTCCAATGCCTCCAGCAACGTGTTGGTACCACTATATTTTCGTTTATTCCCTCCTTTGCCTCCAAGGATAACGTTTTTTGTCTTCACAGATATCCTCTCCCCTACACACCCTAACCTGAGCCTCACCTATTCCATACACTTGCAATATCTGCCACATTGCTCCCCTATCCACTCTATCATATGCCTTTTATTAATCCATAAATGCAATGAAAACTTCCCTATCTTTATCTAAATACTGTTCGCATAAATGCTTCAATGTAAACACTTGATCTACACATCCCCTACCCACTCTAAAGCCTCCTTGCTCATCTGCAATCCTACTCTCTGTAACACTACCGTACACTTTACCTGGTATACTCAGTAAACTTATTCTCCTATAATTTTTACATTCTTTTTTGTCCCCCTTCCTTTTATATAAAGGAACTATACAAGCTCTTTGAAAATCCCTAGGTACCTTCCCCTCTTTCATATACATATTAAACAAAAATACCAACCACTCCAGCACTATATCCCCCCCTGCTTTTAACATTTTTGTCATGATCCCGTCAGTTCCAGCTGCTTTACCCCCTTTCATTCTACGTAATGCCTCACGCACCTCCCCCACACTCACATCCTGCTCTTCTTCACTCCTAAAAGATGTTATACCTCCCTGGCCAGTACATGAAATTACCGCCTCCCTTATTTCATCGACATTTAAAAGTTCCTCAAAATATTCCGCCATCTACCCAATATCTCCAGTTCCCCGTCAACTAACTCCCCTACTCTCTTTTTAACTGACAAATCCATTCGTTCCCTAGACTTTCTTAACTTGTTTATCTCGCCCCAAAAAATTTTCTTATTTTCAACAAAATTTTTTGACAGGGCCTCTCCCATTCTATCATCTGCTCTACTTTTGCACTCTTTCACCACTCTATTCACCTTTCTTTTACTCTCCATATAATATATATATATATATATATATAATATATAATAATATATAATATATATATATATATATATATATATATATATATATATATATATATATATATATATATATATATATATACGGTTCTTTATATATTACCATTTTCATCACAGATGAGAGTAACCATTTTGTCTTTGTTGACAATTACTTGTTTTATAACTATTGTATTATTTCCGGTTTCCTCTATCTTTATTTGTAACCAATGACAGTCGCTGTATTTACTTTACCAAATATTTTTTTTTTAATTCTTTCCTTTCCTCAGTTGCAATCACATAGCTTTTCTTTGTTTTCGATTTACAATAGTTCTTCTTCTTCTCTATGTTATTTTTCCACCATCTCTAATTTCACTTTGGCTATTGTTTTTTTTTTCTTTTTACTTATTGTTTGTAAAATCTGAAATATTCATTTCATTCTATTGTTACTGAATATATGTAACACCGACAAATGCGTAACAAAGTTTAGGCGACTTTATTATGGAAACATTTCGCCCTTCGGTGGGGGAAACGTTTGTTGTTATTGTTTACCTTTATTTAATTTGATACTGTTTCAGGAAGTTTTAAGTGGCTTTGTTATTATTACTTTTAAAACGTTCTCCTTAGACCCAAATATATCACATCAGTTCTTCAGAGAGTCGAGAGTAATGCAAGTAATGCCAGGTACACTTTTGATAAATACTGTAATATCCCTTAAAAATATAGATACGTTAAATAGTGGGGTTCAAACTGTATGTAATCAATGTAGAACCTTACACGTGGAAAGCTCATTTGCTCATTTAACAAATAAGATTTTCTGAGGTTGAGTCCTCATAGCGTACTGCCCACAACTGATACACACATTGCAGAACGCGTTTCTATTGAGACAACTTTTCGCTCTAAGTTGACTCGATAAATAACTATGGCATGGAACAGCTGTTCATGGAGCGAAACGTTTGGGTTCGAGAAGGATTAAACCGTTCCTCCTTCCTTATACTCTTATGGGCAATGCAACTCATCATGCAGCTGCAACGAATGTTGTCATACCTGATGTTGGACCAAGCTCCAGATTTCTATTTAATTTTGTATATAATTTGTATTTCCCTTCAAATTTCTACATCCTCTTAGTTTCTCGTTTTTATTTCCCATGATGTCTGTCTGCCCAAGAATGCCTTCCACACACACACACACACACACACACACACACTATTTCAACTTTCTCCCGTAATCCTTCATTGATATCCCTTGTTTTTTTTTTTGAAGGGAAAACAATCTCGGCATCAAGGAATGGCTTCTGTTTATCCCGAGTTCAACGAATTCCTGGTTATTTTTCTCTTATTTGTACCGCGTTTGATGGGTCAGAATGATTTAACACACTCGATCCAGAATCAGCTATCATTTAGCTTGTGTGTTGTAGCTAGTTGTCAAAGGAACTTGACGACACACACAATGAATATTAGGTAGTAGGTTGGTAGACAGCAACCACTCAGGGAGGTACTACCATCCTGCCAGGTGACTGTGAAACAGAAACCTGAAACTGTTTTACATGATGGTAGGATTGCTGGTGTCTTTTTTCTGTCTCATAAACATGCAAGATTTCAGGTACGTCTTGCTACTTCTACTTACACTTAGGTCACACTACGCAAACATGTACATGTTTATTGTATACACACTCATCTGAGTTTTCTTTGATTTTATCTTAATAGTTCTTGTTCTTATTGCTTTTCCCTTTCATATCCATGGGGAAGTGGAATAAGAATCTTTCCTCCGTAAGCCATGCGTGTTGTAAAAGTCAACTAAAATGCCGGGAACAATGGGCTAGTAACCCCTTTTCCTGTATAGCTTACTAAAAAGAAGAAGAAGAAAATCGTCAAAGTGGGATGTTTGAATGTGCGTGGATGTTGTGCGAATGATAAGAAAGAGATGATTGTAGATGTTATGAATGAAAAGAAGCTGGATGTCCTGGCTTTAAGTGAGACAAAGCTGAAGGGGGTAGGAGAGTTTCAGTGGGGAGAAATAAATGGGATTAGATCAGGGGTTTCAAATAGAGTTAGAGCTAAAGAAGGAGTGGCAATAATGTTGAATAATCAGTTATGGCAGGTAAAGAAGGAATATAAATGTATAAATTCAAGGATTATGTGGAGTAAAATAAAGGTTGGATGTGAAAAGTGGGTTATAGTAAGTGTTTATGCACCTGGAGAAGAGAGAAGTGTAGAGGAGAGAGAGAGATTTTGGGAAATGTTGAGTGAGTGTGTGGGGAGTTTTTCAACCAAGTGAGAGAGTAATTGTGGTTGGGGATCTTAATGCTAAAGTGGGTAAAAATGTTGTGGATGGAGTAGTAGGTAAATTTGGGGTGCCAGGGGTAAATGTAAATGGGAAGCCATTAATTGAGCTATGTGTAGAAAGAGGTTTGGTAATAAGTAATACATATTTTATGAAAAAGAGGATAAATAAATATACAAGGTATGATATAGCACGTAAGGAAAGTAGTTTGTTGGATTATGTATTGGTGGATAAAGGTTGATGAGTAGGCTTCAGGATGTACATGTTTATAGAGGGGCAACGGATATATCAGATCATTATTTGGTTGTAGCTACAGTTAGAGTAAAAGGTAGATGGGACAAAAAGAAAATGGCAACAGCAAGTAAGAGAGGTAAAAGTGTATAAACTAAGGGAGGAGGAAGTTAGGGTGAGATATAAGGAACTATTGGCAGAAAGGTGGGCTAGTGCAAGTAGGAGTAGTGGGGGGGTTGAAGAGAGTTGGGATAGTTTTAAAAATGCAGTATTAGAATGTGGGGCAGAAGTTTGTGGTTATAGGAGGGTGGGTGCAGGAGGAAAGAGGAGTGAGTGGTGGAATGAAGAAGTAAAGGGTGTGATAAAAGAGAAAAAGGTAGCTTATGAGAGGTTTTTACAAAACAGAAGTGTTAGTAGAAGAGCAGAGTATATGGAGAGTAAAAGAAAGGTGAAGAGAGTGGTGAGATAGTGCAAAAGAAGAGCGGATGAAAGAACGGAGAGGCTCTGTCAAGAAATTTTGCTGAAAACAAGAAAAATTTTGGAGTGAGATAAACAAGGTAAGAAAGCCTAAGGAACGAATGGATTTGTCAGTTAAAAACAGAGTAGGGGGGTTAGTAGATGGGGAGCTGGAGGTATTGGGTAGATGGCGGGAATATTTTGAGGAACTTTTAAATGTTGATGAAAAGAGGGAGGCGATAATTTCATGTACTGGCCAGGGAGGTACAACATCGTTTAGGAGTGAAGAAGAGCAGGATGTGAGTGTGGGGAGGTGCGTGAGGCATTACGTAGAATGAAAGGGAGTAAAGCAGCAGGAATTGACGGAATCATGACAGAAATGTTAAAAGCAGGGGGGGATATAGTGCTGGAGTGGTTGGTATTTTTGTTTAATAAATGTATGAAAGAGGGGAAGGTACCTAGGGATTGGCAGCGAGCATGTATAGTTCCTTTATATAAAGGGAAGGGGATAAAAGAGAGGGTAAAAATTATAGGGAATAAGTTTACTGAGTATACAAGGTAAAGTGTATGGCAGGGTTATTATTGAAAGAATTAGAGGTAAGACAGAGAGTAGGATTGCAGATGAGCAAGGAGGCTTTAGAATGGGTAGGGGATGTGTAGATCAAGTGTTTACAGTGAAGCATATATGTGAACAGTATTTAGATAAAGGTAGAGAAGTTTTATTGCATTTATGGATTTAGAAAAGGCATATGATAGAGGGGATAGGGGAGCAATGTGGCAAATGTTGCAAGTGTATGGAATAGGTAGTAAGTTACTGAAGGCTGTAAAGAGTTTTTATGAGGATAGTGAGGCTCAGGTTAGGGTGTGTAGGAGAGAGGAGATTACTTCCCGGTAAAAGTAGGTCTTAGACAGGGATGTGTAATGTCACCATGGTTGTTTAATATATTTATAGATGGGGTTGTAAAAGAAGTAAATGCTAGGGTGTTGGGGAGAGGGGTGGGATTAAATTTTGGAGAATTAAATGCAAAATGGGAGTTGACACAGTTACTTTTTGCTGATGATAATGTGCTTATGGGAGATTCTAAAGAAAAGTTGCAAAGGTTAGTGGACGAGTTTGGGAGAGTGTGTAAAGGTAGAAAGTTGAAAGTGAACATAGATAAGAGTAAGGTGATGAGGGTATCAAACGATTTAAATAAAGAAAAATTGGATATCACATTGGAGAGAGGGATTATGGAAGAAGTAAATGTTTTCAGATATTTGGGAGTTGATGTGTCAGCGGATGAATTTATGAAGGATGAGGTTAACCATAGAATTGATGAAGGAAAAAAGGTGAGTGGTGCATTGAGGTATCTGTGGAGACAAAAAACGTTATCCATGGAGGCAAAGAAGGGAATGTACGAAAGTATAGTGGTACCAACACTCTTATATGGGTGTGAAGCATGGGTTGCAAATGCTGCAGCGAGGAGGAGGCTGGAGGCAGTGGAGATGTCCTGTCTAAGGGCAATGTGTGGTGTAAATATTATGCAGAAAATTCGGAATGTGGAAATTAGGAAAAGGTGTGGAGTTACTAAAAGTATTTGTCAGAGGGCTGAAGAGGGGTTGTTGAGGTGGTTTGGTCATTTAGAGAGAATGGATCAAAGTAGAATGACTTGGAGAGCGTATAAATCTGTAGGGGAAGGAAGGCGGGGTAGGGGTCGTCCTAGAAAAGGTTGGAGGAAG
>WNWK01031503.1:12500-22656 GCA_009830355.1 Cherax destructor
TGGGTGATGAATGTTGCAACGAGGAGAAGGCTGGAGGCAGTGGAGATGTCATGTCTGAGGTCAATGTGTGGTGTGAATATAATGCAGAGAATTCGAGTTTGGAAATTAGGAGGAGGTGCGGGATCACCAAAACGATTGTCCAGAGAGCTGAGGAGGGTTGTTGAGGTGGTTTGGACATGTAGAGAGAATGGAACGAGACAGAGTGACTTCGAGAGTGTATAAATCTGTAGTGGAGGGAAGGCGGGGTAGGGGTCGGCCTAGGAAAGGTTGGAGGGAGGGGTAAAGGAAGTTTTGTGTGCGAGGGCTTGGACTTCCAGCAAGCATGTGTGAGCGTATTTGATAGGAGTGAATGGAGGCATATGGTTTTTAATACTTGACGTGCTGTTGGAGTGTGAGCAAAGTAACATTTATGAAGGGATTCAGGAAACCGGCAGGCCGGACTTGAGTTCTGGAGATGGGAAGTACAGTGCCGGCACTCTGAAGGAGGGGTGTTAATGTTGCAGTTTTATAACTGTAGTGTAAAGCACCCTTCTGGCAAGACAGTGATGGAGTGAATGATGATGAAAGTTTTTCTTTTCGGGCCACCCTGCCTTGGTGGGAATCGAGCCGATGTGTTAATAAAAAAAAAAAAAAAAAAATATATATATATATACACATTAATATATATATATATATATATATATATATATATACACATTAATATATATATATATATATATACATACATTAATATATATATATATATATACACATTAATATATATATATATATATATATATACATACATTAATATATATATATATATATATACACATTAATATATATATATATATATATATACATTAATATATATATATATATATATATACACATTAATATATATATATATATACACTTTAATATATATATATATATATATGCACATTAATATATATATATATATATATATATATATATATATATATATATACACATTTACATATATATATATATATATATATATATATACACATTTACATATATATATATATATATATATATATATATATACACATTTGGAAATTAGGAGGAGGTGCGGATTACCAAAACGATTGTCCAGAGAGCTGAGGAGGGGTTGTTGAGGTGGTTTGGACATGTAGAGAGAATGGAACGAGACAGAGTGACTTCGAGAGTGTATAAATCTGTAGTGGAGGGAAGGCGGGGTAGGGGTCGGCCTAGGAAAGGGTGGAGGGAGGGGGTAAAGGAAGTTTTGTGTGCGAGGGGCTTGGACTTCCAGCAAGCATGTGTGAGCGTATTTGATAGGAGTGAATGGAGGCATATGGTTTTTAATACTTGACGTGCTGTTGGAGTGTGAACAAAGTAACATTTATGAAGGGATTCAGGGAAACCGGCAGGCCGGACTTGAGTTCTGGAGATGGGAAGTACAGTGCCGGCACTCTGAAGGAGGAGTGTTAATGTTGCAGTTTTATAACTGTAGTGTAAAGCACCCCTCTGGCAAGACAGTGATGGAGTGAATGATGATGAAAGTTTTCTTTTCGGGCCACCCTGCCTTGGTGGGAATCGGCCGATGTGTTAATAAAAAAAAAAAAATATATATATATATATATATATATATATATACATTAATATATATATATATATATATATATCAATAATATATATATATATATATATATATATATATATATACATTATATATATATATATATATATATATATATATATATATATATATATACATTAATATATATATATATATATATATATATATATATATATATATATATACACTAATAACACAATTATCTGAATGAGCAGTGTGTTGTACCCTACTCTACAGTATACAGTGGACCCCCGGCTAACGAACACCGTACAATTATGTATGTATAATATTGTAAGTGCTTGTGGAAGTGTATTTTTGGGGTCTGAAATAGACTAACCTACGTGACATTATTTCTTAAAGAAGTAAAGTCGTTCGGTAATGGCACTTGAGCAGGCTTCTGGAATGAATTTTGTTCTTTAGCCGGGGGTCCACTGTATACTGATAGCGGGTATAAGTGTTAGCTATAATCCATTACACAGGAATAGTTTTAGTATATCACGTAATGAAATTTCTCATCCTCAGCTGGAAGACTTCGAAGAAGAAATTGTCAAGTATTTTACTGTGTGTTCAGCAGCGACTGGAGATTCAAAGATTTTGTTGCAGTAGAGTTGTGGAATAGCGAGTCCTGGAGGCGTGCAGCGCCGTCACACCCATGTTAACTTGCGTCACCAACTGCTGAGTGTGCTGTAAGCAGCACACTCAGCAGTTGGTAACGTACGTACGTACGTGTGTGTGTGTGTGTGTGTGTGTGTGTGTGTGTGTGTGTGTGTGTGTGTGTGTGTGTGTGTGTGTGTGTGTGTGTATGTGTGTGTTAGTTACCATTTTGTCCTAGGCACATGTCGATTAGACACTAGGCCTGTTGTATGTGTGTGTGTGTGTGTGTGTGTGTGTTTTCATAAAAAATAGTTTTGAATTTAATATGAATATTGGTTTAGTATTATACAAATTAGATTCATTCATTAGCATTAAAATCTGGGAAGAATTTAAGATATATTCGACAAGTTAAAATCTTAATTATTGGGTAGAACATAAGCTATGTCTGACAGGTCTTTGACCATCTCACCCGCATCATCATAAAAGGTTCAGGTGTTGTAAGTTGACCGTGAAGTGTAATCTCTCCCTTATATACTTTCTGCTAATCTTTAATATTTATAGTTCCTTAATAATGTGAGAAATCACGAAAGCGCTTGGAAGTTCACTATTCTTTTCATAGTGGCCATTCTGTATGGTACACAGATAAACCTAATTAATAAAAAATCGGAACTAACATTTAGACCCGCAAAACGTTATTATCCTCTCGCATAAAATACATTAAAGTGTGAACAAATGAATAGATGTAATGAAATGTTCAGTTGGGGCCTCATTGTAACAATGTTCAGAGATTCAGGGATAATGAGGTCCAATCTCTTTGACGTTGCTGTCAAAATTGTGAAATCCCCGGATGTAAGAGGATTTCACAATATTGACAGGTGAAATGACGTGGAATGGAAAAAAACGTTCTAATATAAAATTCTTTATATCCATCTCTGTCTATAAGTTACTTCGTTTCTCAACACCAAGAAGAGTGAAACAAGAGTACGTCCACCTCAGTAATGCGTAGGCAACAGACAACTCCATAGTTACGCACCACTTTTACCAATGATCTCGTTGAATTTTATGGTATTCCTTTCATGTTAGAGCCCATAATGCAACCTAAGTGTCTCATTGTGTACATCTGCTACTAATTAAGTGTTTTCGCTCAAATTCTTGTCCCCTTGTTATTTCCACCGTGCCTGGCGCACGGGGAGTGGGCTAGCTCGTCTTGGCACTCGGTGAGTGGGCTAGCTCGTCTTGGCACTCGGTGAGCATGATGCTTCAACCGTGTCGCGGCAGTTACTTCAATTTGCTTCCTTGTAAAAGAATGATTTTATTTAGGTTTATTAACCTAAACTACCTAAAAATAAGTTTACATGGAACGTTCATAAATTGACGTTCGGAAGCTCGGAGGAAAAGCAACGTTCTAAGATGAAGATATGTTGCATACCCGGACGTCTCTGGGGGGACTGAATTATTTTTGTTCTCAGAGAATAGACAGAAAAGCTCATTTGTCTCCACGTGGCTTAATATCCTGGGAGGATTTAATTGTAGAATAATGGTTGTAGCGGAATCGTTAGTGGTGGGGAGGGAGTTGGCAGTGGTAATGAAGGGAGTGAGGATGGATGTGGGAGTGGTGATGAGGGAGGTGGTATACGTAATGATAGGTAGTGGCAGGGAAAACGAAAGGGAAGTGTGTGAGGTGGAAGTGAGAATACTCGTGACAATGGTGTACCTGAAGCAGCGCTGGCGTGTACCACTACAATATTCGGTCAGACGGACATAATGAAAATCGGTAACAACTCCACCTTCATATCCACAGACGTGGGTTCTACACAATGACTTAGTCACGTTTTCTTAATAAATGTCTTGAACTGCCCAAATGTCTATTTACATACTGTCGGCATCACAATACCTCTAATCACTTATTCCTAAGGGTCTTACAGATCTGAGCAATAACAAGAAATTAGACTTGACCCAGGGGTAGAATAGATTCAATTCCTTAAATCAAGAGCCCTTGAAAAGTTCTTGAAGGGTAGCTAGAGAAGCATAGTATTTAGGAGATAAGTTATACGTCCTCACACTAAAAAATTATCTCCAATGAGACGTTTTTCAAACGATAATTTTTGCCATGCTAGGTCAACACAGGAGACATTATTTTATAATGATTATGGTAAGAATTATGGAAGGTTCTAATTTCTAAGGAAAGTCCCGTATTTTAAGGACAGGTCCGTGTTTTAATGAAGGTTCAGTGTTTTAATAAGGTTCAGTATTTTAAGGGAGGTTCTGTGTTTTAAGGCAGAATAAGTGTTTTAATGAAGGTTCCGTGCTTTAGTAAGGTTCTATGTTTTAATGAAAGTCCCTTGTTCTGAGGGATGTTTCTTGTTCAAACAGGAAGATTCCGTGTTAAAAGAAAAGTCCCGTGTTCTAAGAGAGACTCCGTGTCCTAAAGGAAGCTCCTTGTTCGAAGGAAGTATTTCTGGGTGGTTGAAATAAAGAAAAATCAACTATAACGTCTGGTGATCACCTTTAACAGCTTGTCCATCATGCCTGTCTCTCTCTCTCTCTGACAGATAGACATTAAAGACGATCGCTTGTTGCGTGGACACGAAAAACCAGCCCTTCCCTGTACCGTAAATAACGAACGTAAATTTGCCAACGAAATGACATGTGTGTGTTCCCCGCTGCCAGACGCTTCCATCCTGATTATGTAATTTACTCATTAACTTTTAGTTTTTACTTAAATTACTTATATATTGTTAATGTCAATTTCACGCCGGATTTCCTGACATCACTTTCGCATTAATGGTCTTAACATCACCTTCACAGTAGTAGTCTTAATAACATCACCTTCACACTAGTGGTCTTAATAACATCACCTTCACACTAGTGGTCTTAATAACATCACCTTCACACTAGTGGTCTTAATAACATCACCTTCACACTAGTGGTCTTAATAACATCACCTTCACACTAGTGGTCTTAATAACATCACCTTCACACTAGTGGTCTTAATAACATCACCTTCACACTAGTGGTCTTAATAACATCACCTTCACACTAGTGGTCTTAATAACATCACCTTCACACTAGTGGTCTTAATAACATCACCTTCACACTAGTGGTCTTAATAACATCACCTTCACACTAGTGGTCTTAATAACATCACCTTCACACTAGTGGTCTTAATAACATCACCTTCACACTAGTGGTCTTAATAACATCACCTTCACACTAGTGGTCTTAATAACATCACCTTCACACTAGTGGTCTTAATAACATCACCTTCACACTAGTGGTCTTAATAACATCACCTTCACACTAGTGGTCTTAATAACATCACCTTCACACTAGTGGTCTTAATAACATCACCTTCACACTAGTGGTCTTAATAACATCACCTTCACACTAGTGGTCTTAATAACATCACCTTCACACTAGTGGTCTTAATAACATCACCTTCACACTAGTGGTCTTAATAACATCACCTTCACACTAGTGGTCTTAATAACATCACCTTCACACTAGTGGTCTTAATAACATCACCTTCACACTAGTGGTCTTAATAACATCACCTTCACACTAGTGGTCTTAATAACATCACCTTCACACTAGTGGTCTTAATAACATCACCTTCACACTAGTGGTCTTAATAACATCACCTTCACACTAGTGGTCTTAATAACATCACCTTCACACTAGTGGTCTTAATAACATCACCTTCACACTAGTGGTCTTAATAACATCACCTTCACACTAGTGGTCTTAATAACATCACCTTCACACTAGTGGTCTTAATAACATCACCTTCACACTAGTGGTCTTAATAACATCACCTTCACACTAGTGGTCTTAATAACATCACCTTCACACTAGTGGTCTTAATAACATCACCTTCACACTAGTGGTCTTAATAACATCACCTTCACACTAGTGGTCTTAATAACATCACCTTCACACTAGTGGTCTTAATAACATCACCTTCACACTAGTGGTCTTAATAACATCACCTTCACACTAGTGGTCTTAATAACATCACCTTCACACTAGTGGTCTTAATAACATCACCTTCACACTAGTGGTCTTAATAACATCACCTTCACACTAGTTGAACATCACCTTACACTAGTGTCTAACATCACCTTCACACTAGTGGTCTTAATAACATCACCTTCACACTAGTGGTCTTAATAACATCACCTTCACACTAGTGGTCTTAATAACATCACCTTCACACTAGTGGTCTTAATATACTATCACACCTTCACACTAGTGGTCTTAATAACATCACCTTCACACTAGTGGTCTTATAACATCACCTTCACACTAGTGGTCTAATAACATCACCTTCACACTAGTGGTCTTAATAACATCACCTTCACACTAGTGGTCTTAATAACATCACCTTCACACTAGTGGTCTTAATAACATCACCTTCACACTAGTGGTCTTAACATCACCTTCACACTAGTGGTCTTAACATCACCTTCACACTAGTGGTCTTAACATCACCTTCCACTAAAATCACCTTCACAATTCCTTCACACCTACACTAGTGGTCTTAACATCACCTTCACACTAGTGGTCTTAACATCACCTTCACACTAGTGGTCTTAACATCACCTTCAACTAGTGGTCTTAACATCACCTTCACACTAGTGGTCTTAACATCACCTTCACACTAGTGGTCTTAACATCACCTTCACACTAGTGGTCTTAACATCACCTTCACACTAGTGGTCTTAACATCACCTTCACACTAGTGGTCTTAACATCACCTTCACACTAGTGGTCTTAACATCACCTTCACACTAGTGGTCTTAACATCACCTTCACACTAGTGGTCTTAACATCACCTTCACACTAGTGGTCTTAACATCACCTTCACACTAGTGGTCTTAACATCACCTTCACACTAGTGGTCTTAACATCACCTTCACACTAGTGGTCTTAACATCACCTTCACACTAGTGGTCTTAACATCACCTTCACACTAGTGGTCTTAACATCACCTTCACACTAGTGGTCTTAACATCACCTTCACACTAGTGGTCTTAACATCACCTTCACACTAGTGGTCTTAACATCACCTTCACACTAGTGGTCTTAACATCACCTTCACACTAGTGGTCTTAACATCACCTTCACACTAGTGGTCTTAACATCACCTTCACACTAGTGGTCTTAACATCACCTTCACACTAGTGGTCTTAACATCACCTTCACACTAGTGGTCTTAACATCACCTTCACACTAGTGGTCTTAACATCACCTTCACACTAGTGGTCTTAACATCACCTTCACACTAGTGGTCTTAACATCACCTTCACACTAGTGGTCTTAACATCACCTTCACACTAGTGGTCTTAACATCACCTTCACACTAGTGGTCTTAACATCACCTTCACACTAGTGGTCTTAACATCACCTTCACACTAGTGGTCTTAACATCACCTTCACACTAGTGGTCTTAACATCACCTTCACACTAGTGGTCTTAACATCACCTTCACACTAGTGGTCTTAACATCACCTTCACACTAGTGGTCTTAACATCACCTTCACACTAGTGGTCTTAACATCACCTTCACACTAGTGGTCTTAACATCACCTTCACACTAGTGGTCTTAACATCACCTTCACACTAGTGGTCTTAACATCACCTTCACACTAGTGGTCTTAACATCACCTTCACACTAGTGGTCTTAACATCACCTTCACACTAGTGGTCTTAACATCACCTTCACACTAGTGGTCTTAACATCACCTTCACACTAGTGGTCTTAACATCACCTTCACACTAGTGGTCTTAACATCACCTTCACATAGTGGTTAACATCACCTTCACTAGTGGTCTTAACATCACCTTCACACTAGTGGTCTTAACATCACCTTCACACTAGTGGTCTTAACATCACCTTCACACTAGTGGTCTTAACATCACCTTCACACTAGTGGTCTTAACATCACCTTCACACTAGTGGTCTTAACATCACCTTCACACTAGTGGTCTTAACATCACCTTCACACTAGTGGTCTTAACATCACCTTCACACTAGTGGTCTTAACATCACCTTCACACTAGTGGTCTTAACATCACCTTCACACTAGTGGTCTTAACATCACCTTCACACTAGTGGTCTTAACATCACCTTCACACTAGTGGTCTTAACATCACCTTCACACTAGTGGTCTTAACATCACCTTCACACTAGTGGTCTTAACATCACCTTCACACTAGTGGTCTTAACATCACCTTCACACTAGTGGTCTTAACATCACCTTCACACTAGTGGTCTTAACATCACCTTCACACTAGTGGTCTTAACATCACCTTCACACTAGTGGTCTTAACATCACCTTCACACTAGTGGTCTTAACATCACCTTCACACTAGTGGTCTTAAGACCCCACTACTGACGTCCAAAATGCGATGAGCTCTTGAGTTTATTGGGTTACCCAGGCGCTACAAGACCCCTACGGTTTTAGAGCTCCCGCCCCAGATTAAAATATATTACGCTGTTATGCAATAACTTAGTAATAACGGGCGGTCACCCACGGACACGCCCCCGCACACACTTTCTAATTGACTGTGTTAAAAGGCACGTACATATATTTACATTGATGCTTGTATATATAGACTTACATTAGGTTTCCCTGTATTCGTAAATGCATATATATTTATATATAAACATACAGACAAAAAATGAGCACTGGCTAAAATGAGTAAGTTATAAAAGGAATATTTCATGTGCTATTAAAGCTTTTATATTAATTAAAACATAAAGTATGCTGAGAGAGAGAAGGGGAGAGAGAGAGAGAGAGAGAGAGAGAGAGAGAGAGAGAGAGAGAGAGAGAGAGAGAGAGAGAGAGAGAGAGAGAGAGAGAGAGAGAGAGATGAATACAATAAACAATGCATTAAGTGATATAATATACAATCTTGCCCACCCCTGCTGGGTAGGTTTACACCTCTATAACTTCAACGTACACATTCATTAAGACCATTATGCGAGCAACATCTGCAACATGGTGTTGAGTGCCTGCAATATACATTGTGTACCTGCAACATGGTGAGTGCCTGCAACATGCAATGTTGTGTAAATGCAACGTGTGATGTATACCTACAACACGTTGTGTATACCTACAACACGGCGTGTATACCTACAACACGGCGTGTATACCTACAACACTGCGTGTATACCTACAACACTGCGTGTATACCTACAACACGGCGTGTATACCTATAACACGGCGTGTATACCTACAACACTGCGTGTATACCTACAACACGGTGTGTATACCTACAATGCAATGTTGCATTCCTGCATTACACTGTTGTTTAGACTCAACATTTGAGGAACAACCATTTCATATTGCCACATGTAAACAATCACAACCAGATTTCAGGCGATATTCAAGACTATCAGGTTGATGGCGCGACTGTCTGCAAGAATGCTTCGTCGAATTTGAACTTCCTGCTCCAGCGAGTCTGAACTTTTGAGATCAAACCCAGATTGAACCTTCAAAACTTTATTGCTCCTCACTCGCTATCCGGAGTCTTCCTTCAAGCGTGGCTCAGCACTTTCATGCCTCTCTGCTTGGCCGTGGTAAAGGCTATTGATGTATCTTTGGTGGGTTAGTGAGTTTGGATGGGTGGCTTGGCGGTGGCTTGGCGTGTGTGTGTATGGTGGTACATTATTATTATTATTATTATAATCAAATAGAAGCGCTAAACCACAGGGGTTATACAGCGCTGCAGGTTATTGTAGGATGCAGGGAGAGTGGGTTGTAAGAGGGAGATGGACGATTAGTAGGGTATGGAGTGCAAGATGACGGAGGATAGTGCAGGGGTGGAGGGTAGCAAGAGATCGAGGTAGAAGGGACTGAGGGAGGTGCTAGAGGTATAATCTTCAGAGTTTGTGTAGTGAGTCAGTTTCTGTCAAAAAGTCAATGAGAGAGTCAGGATTAAAGGAGGGGCCAT
>WNWK01031504.1:0-22656 GCA_009830355.1 Cherax destructor
AAGTCGGCCAAGTGAAACTCTGGAACAGAGACTTGATTGCAGTTATCTGGGTAATTCCATGATATATTGAAACTAAGTGATTTGAGATCACTTTCCCCAAGCTCATCATTAACCTCAAGACTATTAATTAGTGATTCTTTGTTGGCAAAAACCAAGTGAAACAGGTTGCTACCTCTAGTTGTTCTGTCACAAACTGTTTTAAAAAACAATCCTGAACCATATCAAGAAAGTCACTAGACTCAAGATTTCCTGTCACATTGTTCCAATCAATTTGTATAAAGTTAAAATCTCCCATTAACACAACATTTTCATATCTAGAAGCCTTATGAATTTCGTCTCATAGCAGCTTACTGCACTCCCCATCAAGACTTGGGGGCCTATAAATCACACCCAAAATTAATTTTTCACGACCCTCAAGAAACTGTAGCCAAACAGATTCTGTGTCCGATGTTTTCAATCTTATATCTTGTCTAACACAACAATTTAAATGATCTCTTGACATACATTGCCACTCCACCACTCTTCCTGTTGACCCTATCAGTGTGGAATAGTTTATAACCCTGTATGTTGCATTCAGAAGGCTTTTCCCTATCTTTCAAGTTGAACCAGGTCTTCGTTATAGCAATAATATCTATATTACCTGCACTTGCAAGTAATCTTAGCTCATCTATCTTATTTCTTAGACTCCTACTATTTGTATAGTAAACCTTAAGGGAGCTAGTCACTCGTTGCCCTATACTAACTCTCTTTGTTGAACAATTGCTTTGCCTTTACTAGCAACTTTATTTTGAATACAGTGGTCCCTCGGTTTTCGCCGAAAATTCGTTCCAGAATGCTGCTCAAGTGCCATTACCGAACGAATTTACTTCCTTAAGAAATAATGTCACGTAGGTTAGTCTATTTCAGACCCCCAAAAATACACTTGCAACAGCACTTACGAAAATACACTTACATAAATGTTCGAGTTTGGAGATGCACGAAAACCGAGGGACCACTGTATTGTCTTTTAAACATATCTCTGAGGTATCCTGGTAATATCTGCTGTTTTCAACCCTAATACTGCAGCCTGATTGTTTTCCACGAACACCCATACCTCTATAATCTATCAGTTTAAAGTCCTAGACAAGTCACCAATGACCCCCTCAATCAAATTGGCTAATGCAACCACTCCAGCCCCAGAGAGATGAACCCCATCCCTTGCATGCATATCAAGTTTGCCATAGAATTTGTCCCAGTTATCAATGAATGGGATTGCAAGTTCCTTGCAGTACCTGTCTAGCCAGCAATTTATACCAATTGCCCTAGACAATGGTCATTGCCCACTCCGTTTCTAGGCAAGACTGGGATCCCTCCCTTAGACCTGACTACATTTATGACTGACCTGTACTTGTCCAGCAGCTCCTGTCTCCTGCCCTTCCCGATGTCATTTCCACAAGCACTAGGACAGATAATGGGCTTGTTCCCATTACCTGACATAATATTATCCAACCTGCTGACTATGTCACCAACACCAGCTCCTTGAAGGCATACCCTCTGTCTGACCTTCCTATCTCTGTTACAAAAAGAACGGCCCATATAACTTACCTGAGAATCTCTCACAATCAGAATATTTTTACCTTGATTAGCAGGGGAGTCAGTGGAACCTTTAACCTCACTAACCACTGAAGTACACTTGTCCTGGAGAACGGAGAATCAATTTCCTACATTCACATCTTCTCTATTAACCTTCCTTATCTTCCTTCTTCCTGAATTGTGAACCACTTGCCACTTAAAGTGGCCGCCATTCTCCACCTCATTGCTGGTAAGCTTTTCCTCCTTACCAGCTCCCACCATTTCACACTCACTCCCAAACCCATCTAGGTGAAGCTTCAGCCTCCTATTTTCCTCCTGAAGAAGCCATGGTGCTCAGTAACACCCCACGCTAATTCCCAGACGGCTTAGGACAGACAACCACACATAAATTAGATTAATCTGTTTCAGACCCTCAAAAATACACTTAAAAAAGCACTTAAAAAAAATATGCTTACATAATTGTTTGAGTTGGGAGCTGTTCGTATGCCGAGATACCACTGTATAGTGGTACCAACACTCTTATATGGGTGTGAAGCATGGTTTGTAAATGCTGCAGTTAGGAGGAGGCTGGAGGCAGTGGAGATGTCATGTCTAAGGGCAATATGTGGTGTAAATATTATGCATAGAATTTGTAGTGTGGAAATTAGGAGGAAGTGTGGAGTTACTAAAAGTAATAGTCAGAGGGCTGAAGAGGGGTTGTTGAGGTGGTTTGGTCATTTAGAGAAAATGGAACAAAGTAGAATGACTTGGAGAGCGTATAAATCTGTAGGGGAAGGAAGGCGGGGTAGGGGTCGTCCTTGAAAACGTTGAAGGGAGGGGGTAAAGGAGGTTTTGTGGGCGAGGGGCTTGGACTTCCAGCAAGTATGTTAGGAGTGAATGGAGACGAATGGTTTTTGGGACCTGACAAGCTGTTGGACTGTGAGCAAGGTAATATTTTGTGAAGGGATTCAGGGAAACCGGTTAGCTGGACTCGAGTCCTGGAGGTGGGAAGTACAATGCCTGCACCTTAAGAACATAAGAACATAAGAACATAAGAAAGAAGGAACACTGCAGCAGGCCTACTGGCCCATGCGAGGCAGGTCCAAATCTCCAACGGCTTAAGCCAATGCCCCGACCCAGCCAGGTCAGGTTACATTCACTTAAAAAAGGAGCACTGCATCTGACCTAGTAGCACAACCTAGTCAGGACCAATTCACACCCAACCGCACCCACTCATATAATTGTCCAGCCGACCACCTGGTCAGGTCACTTCCACTTAAGGAATTAGTACAGGTCAGGTTACATTCACTTAAGGAAGGAGCACTGCATCTGACCTAGTACAAGCTCACACCCATCCACACCCACTCATGTATTTATCTAACCTATTTTTAAAACTACACAACGTCTTAGCATCTATGACGGTACTCGGGAGTTTGTTCCACTCATCCACAACTCTATTACCAAACCAGTGCTTTCCTATATCCTTCCTGAATCTGAACTTTTCCAACTTGAAACCATTGCTGCGAGTCCTGTCTTGGTTGGATATTTTCAGCACGCTATTTACATCCCCTTTGTTTATTCCTGTTTTCCATTTGTACACCTCAATCATATCCCCCTAATTCTACGCCTTTCTAGAGAGTGCAGATTCAGGGCCCTCAGTCTATCCTCATAGGGAAGATTTCTGATACATGGGATCAACTTTGTCATCCTCCTCTGTACGTTTTCCAGTGCATTTATATCCATTCTGTAATACGGTGACCAGAACTGTGCAGCATAATCTAAATGAGGCCTAACCAAAGATATATAGAGTTGAAGAACAACCTGAGGACTTCTGTTATTTATACTTCTTGATATGAAGCCAAGGATTCTGTTAGCTTTATTGCGAACACTTATGCACTGTTGTCTAGGCTTCAGATTACTACTAACCAGAACTCCTAAATCCTTCTCGCAATTACAAGTAATAAGATCTATATTATTCAGCTTATATGTGGCATGGTTATTGTCCTGCCCAACATTTAGAACTTTGCATTTGTTTACATTAAACTGCATCTGCCACTTCTCCGACCACTGCATCAGTCTATTCAAATCATCCTGGAGTGCTCTAATGTCTTCGTTTGAATGAATTGGACTTAAGAAGGGGTTTGGGATATTGGCTGTTTGGAGCAACATCTAAATTGTCGTATCTGAGCGCCTGTGGAAAGACAGTGATTATGTATGAATGATGGTGAAAATGTTGAATAATGAAAGTTTTTTCTTTCTTTTTGTTTTTTCTTTCTTATTGGGTCACCCTGCCTCGGTGGGAGACGACCGACGTGTTGAGAAAAAAATATACAGTGGACCCCCGAGTTTCGGTCATAATTCATTCCAGAAGGCTGTTCAAGTGCCATTACCGAATGAATTTGTTCCCTTAAGGAAAAATGTAAATTAGGTTAGTCCTTTCAGACCCCCAAAAATACACATACAAAAGCACTTTATATACTTTATATACAGTAGGGCCCCGCTTTATGGCGTTTCGCTTTATGGCATTTCGCTAATATGACGATTTCAAATTATGACCAAAACTTGCTATACGGCGAGCGGTCTTTCAAATACGGCGCACCCCACCCGGTTTGCTTACATTCTCTGTGACCACATCTCTCTATTATGTCTGGAAATTTTCCAAAATTTCAAGTGTTTTAAAGTTATTGTGTATTTTATATATACAGTGGACCCCCGGTTTATGTACTGCTCCAAACTCGAACAATTATGTAAGTGCTTTTGTAAGTGTATTTTTGGGGTCTAAAAGGACTAATCTAATTTACATTATTCCTTATGGGAACAAATTTGTTTGGTAACGGCACTTGAACAGCATTCTGGAATGAATTAATTACGTAAACCAGGGTACCACTATACTCTGATAATTATACTTATGTGTACCTGTACCTAAATATGCTTACACACTGTGCTGGCATGCAGGTACACATTAAAATCACTAAGAGTCTTTCTACTCTTGATGCCATATAATCTCTTGGGCTCATTAAATGTCGTATATTACGTTAACCCTTTGGGGGTCCAAGGGGTCTCTCTGAAACTCGTTCTCAGGGTCCAAGAATTTAGAAAAAAAATTATTTTTTCTTATGAAATGATAGAGAATCTTTTTCCGATCATAACGCCACAAAAATTATGAAATTTGATCGAAAACTAACGGAATTATGCTTTCGCGAAGTTAGCGGTATCGATGACATTTACGCATCGGCGATTTCGCCCACTTTGAGCCCTATTTTCGTCAAATTCCAATGTTTCAGTCTACTAAAATTATAGCTATTTCGCTAGAACTCCATTTCTTCTATCGATTGAGTACAAGAAACCGCCTATTTACCAATTTCAACTACCCAAAATAGTGGTCAGAAAATGGCAATTTGGCCAATTTCACACAAATTTCAAACGATGCCAATTTCAAAATAGGGTCCATAATAAACAAGGCAGACATTCCTGGCACTAAAATAACATCTTCTCTGTTCATTAGTCACGTCTCTAGGCCCCTCTTACATTACTTTTGCTTTCCATTTCGAATTTTTATTCTCACAAAAAATAGAAGATTTACTGTTATGTATACAACTGCATCATTGTAAAAATGGTATAAATAATATCAGAGCACTTGTGCAAGAATATAAGACTCTCCAGTTGATGTGTATTGGACGCATGGTGTGATTTGTTTACTCTTGAACATCGGCCAAAATCATTCATTTTCGCTAATTTTTGCTCAGTTTCAAGGTACTTGTCATCGTGAAACCAGTCAAAATGATCTCTATTTCTGTAATATATCATCTATTCTATAAAATGAGTCTAAGAAAACGAGAATACAAGCGTAAATACCATACAAAAATAGACTGCAAAGTCACTGTTTTAAACCAAAAACACTGTCAGTTTTTTTTTCTTTGTTATGCACTGTGTGGTGCAGGAATTTTTTTATACTGCGCACACTGACCGCACAGACCCATTCTATCACATCTAGGCCTAACAGCCTGTTTCTGCTTGATTTGAGGGCGTTAGAATTTAGGCGTACTAGTACGTCAATAACCCCAGTGCATAAGATGTACTTGTATGACCATAACCCCGAAAGGGTTAATATAGACATTTCTATTAATCCATCTATGATATTTTTTTTAAAATTATATAATAAACACACTACATAACATATAAACATGATACATACACCCACAGTATAAAAAATGACATAAATATGAGATTTGTTTACCAAGCGGTTTGTATGAATGTCAGAAGAATTACGTTTTCTCTAGTCAAACACCAGTTACTTAACTGTAGAAATTTATTCCTTTCATATGCCTTCACTCTATCTATAGCTATTCACAACGCTTGTGGGTTTAGCACTTCTTTTTTATTATGATTATAATAATAATAATAACTTGTAATAATATGTAATAATAATAATAACTGGTAATAATAATAATTTGTAATAATAATAGTAATTTGTCAGAGCATCATTCCTTCTAAAAATTACATGAGAATGGAAGTGTTGGTCTTTATTCTACTGTATCACTGTGGAGACAACTTATACATAATGTAAGGTGTTTGTATGAACGTGTATCAACCATAACCAGACGGTTTGTTTACATAAGTACTCTGCGGTTCTGTCATCTTACTCGTTCTCTCTCTCTCTCTCTCGTTTATTCGTTTTTATCTCTCTTACTCACCTCTCACCCTACACTAAGACTACAAATATTTTAAGGTAAGTAAGTAATGATTGTACTGTATATGCATATTTTTGCTCTAGGGCACTTTAAGCATTGTAGTATACAGTGGTACCCTTGTTTTTGTCAATAATTTGTTCCAGAATGCTGTTCGAGTGCCATTACTGAATGAATTTGTTTCCATAAAGACAAATGTAAATTAGATTAGTCCGTTTCAGACCCCCAAAAATACACTTACAGAAGCCCTTACAAAAATACACTTACATAATTGTTTGAGTTGGGAGCTTTACGAAATCCGGGGTACCACTGTATTATGTGTGGCTGGGGTGGCCAGGAGGTCTACGACACCTGACTTCTTAAAGTAAATACTACTCGCCTTTTGCCCTACATTAAACTTGTTATCTGGCATTTATATGCATTTAAAAGTGGAAAAAAATGGCGTTCTGCTTTCCGACAATGTCTACTTTCCGGCAGTAGCCTGGAACCTAACCTGCCATATAAGTGGGGCCCTACTGTATGTATATATGTTGTGCCGAATAGGTAAAACTGGTCAATTAGCAAGAAGTCATTTAAAATTAAGTTCTTTCTAAAATTTTCTCTTTTACGTTTAAAGATACATATTTTTTTTTATTATTAACTCATCGGCCGTTTCCCACCAAGGCAGGGTGGCCCGACAAAGAAAAAGTTTCATCATCATTCACTCCATCACTGTCTTGCCAGAGGCGTGCTTACACTACAGCTACAAAACTGCAAGGTAACATTAACACCCCTCCTTCAGAGTGCTGGCACTGTACTTCCCATCTCCAGGAATCAAGTCCGGCCTGCCGGTTTCCCTGAAACCCTTCATAAATGTTACCTTGCTTACACTCCAACAGCACGTCAACTTATATTCAAACTTTATAACTTAGATATGCAACTTTACTTATTTTATAAATTATCAACCATAACTTTTTACCATGTAGTCTAGAATTAAGTAGTCCTAAGAATGCCCGCAATGCACAGCATATTAGGGGCTTTTGGCATGTACATCTCATTAATAACTAAGTAATAACTATGTAATAACTATGTATAACTAGGTCTACCATATATAACTGTACAATGTCTCAATAAAGTATTTTATTTTATTTTATTTTTATTTTATTTTAAAAACCATTATTTGTCTCCATTCGCTCCTATCTAACACGCTCACGCACACTTGCTGGAAATCCAAGCCCCTCGCACACAAAACCTCCTTTACCCCCTCCCTCCAACCTTTTCTAGGCCGACCCCTACCCCGCCTTCCCTCCACTACAGATTTATACACTCTCGAAGTCATTCTATTTTGTTCCATCCTCTCTATATGTCCAAACCATCTCAACAACCCCTCCTCAGCTCTCTGGATAATAGTTTTGGTAATCCCACACCTCCTAATCTCCAAACTACGGATTCTCTGCATTATATTCACACCACACATTGCCCTCAGACATGACATCTCCACTGCCTCCAGCCTTCTCCTTGTTGCAACATTCATAACCCATGTCTCACACCCATACAAGAGTGTTGGTATAACTATGCTCTCATACATTCCCCTCTTTGCTTTCATGGATAAAGTTCTCTGTCTCCACAAGCTCCTCAGTGCACCACTCACCTTTTACCCCTCGTTAATTCTATGATTCACCTCATCCTTCATATACCCATCTGCTGACACATCCACTCCCAAATATCTGAACACATTCACCTCTTCCATACTCTCTCCCTCCAATCTGATATCCAATCTTCCGTTATATAATTTTTTGTATATTTTTTCATTTATGTTAATGTAAAAATTAATAATTTTATATCAAAAGAACCTTAGAAAACTTGCCTAATCTTATTATAACAAGCACAATTTAATTTAGCCTACTCCAACTAAATATATTTTAGATAAGTTTACTATTCGGCACGACATATACAGTGGACCCCCGGTTAAAGGCCATAATTCGTTCCAGAATGCTGTTCGAGTGCTTATACCGAACGAATTTATTCCCTTAAGGATTAATGTAAATTAGATTAGTCCTTTTAGACCCCCAAAAACACACTTACAAAAGCACTTACAAAAATACACTTACATAATGGGTCGAGTTTTGAGCAGTACGTATATATATATATATATATACAGTGGACCCCCGTCCACTGTATACAGTGGATCCTCGGTTAACGAATACCCCGGAAATCGTGCAATTATGTAAGTATAATTTTGTAAGTTCTTGTGGAAGTGTATTTTGGGGGTCTGAAATAGACAACCTACGTGAAATTTTTCCTTAAGGGAGTAATCGTTCGGTAATGGCACTTGAGCAGACTTCAGGAGTGAAGTTTTTACGAAACTCGGGGGTCCACTGTATATATATATACAGGTCTCCCTCACCATTTGCGATGGTTAGGGGATCAAGAGCCTTGAGAATGTTGAAAAATCGCGAATGTTTGGTGTTCCAATATATTGTAGGGAAATATAATACAATACTGCTTCCTTAACCTATTGAACCATGAACAATCATAAAACACATGAAAACATCCTAAAATATTGTACTATATAGTACTACATACATGTTATACTGTAGTTTAATAACAAATAATGAACAAACAAAACAGTGAGTGAGTGATGGGAGGGCTGGTTGCCAGGTCGGAGGAAGATTACTAGGGAGGGTAGTAGGGACTCGCGGGTGGCGGGAAACTTAAATATGATTTGGCGGCTAAGAATTCGCGAATGTGTGAAGCCCGCGAAAGTGGAAAACGCGAGTGTTGAGGGAGACCTGTATATATATATATATATATATATATATACAGTGGACCCTCGGTTAACGAATACCCCGGAAATCGTGCAATTATGTAAGTATAATTTTGTAAGTTCTTGTGGAAGTGTATTTTTGGGGGTCTGAAATAGACTAACCTACGTGAAATTTTTCCTTAAGGGAGTAAATTCGTTCGGTAATGGCACTTGAGCAGACTTCAGGAGTGAAGTTTTTACGAAACTCGGGGGTCCACTGTATATTTTTTTTTTTTCAACAAGTCAGCCGTCTCCCACCAAGGCAGGGTGACCCAAAAAGAAAGAAAATCCTCAAAAAGAAAATACTTTCATCATCATTCAACACTTTCACCACACTCATACATACAGTGGACCCTCGGTTAACGAATACCCCGGAAATCGTGCAATTATGTAAGTATAATTTTGTAAGTTCTTGTGGAAGTGTATTTTTGGGGGTCTGAAATAGACTAACCTACGTGAAATTTTTCCTTAAGGGAGTAAATTTGTTCGGTAATGGCACTTGAGCAGACTTCAGGAGTGAAGTTTTTACGAAACTCGGGGGTCCACTGTAATCACTGTCTTTGCAGAGGAGCTCAGATACGACAGCTGAGAAAAGTCCCTCCCAGCTGTCACTATCTCAGACCCCTCCTTTAAAGTGCAGGCATTGTACATCACATTTCCAGGACTCAAGTCCAACTAAATCAATTAACTGGTTTCCCTGAATCCCTTCACAAAATGTTACCCTGCTCACACTCCAACAGATCGTCATGTCCCAAAAACCATTCGTCTCCATTCACTCCTATCTAACACGCTCACACATGCTTGCTGGAAGTCCAAGCCCCTCGCCCACAAAACCTCCTTTACCCCTTCCCTCCAACCTTTTCTAGGACGACCCCTACCCCGCCTTCCTTACCCTACAGATTTATACACTCTCCAAGTCATTCTACTTTGATCCATTCTCTCTAAATGACCAAACCACCTCAACAACCACTCTTCAGCCCTCTGACAAATACTTTTAGTAACTCCACACCTTCTCCTAATTTCCACATTCCGAATTTTCTGCATAATATTTACACCACACATTGCCCTTAGACAGGACATCTCCACTGCCTCCAGCCTCCTCCTCACTGCAGCATTTGCAACCCATGCTTCACACCCATATAAGAGTGTTGGTACCACTATACTTTCGTACATTCCCTTCTTTGCCTCCATGGATAACGTTTTTTTGTCTCCACAGATACCTCAATGCACCGCTCACCTTTTTTCCTTCATAAATTCTATGGTTAACCTCATCCTTCATAAACCCATCCACTGACACGTCAACTCCCAAATATCTGAAAACATTTACTTCTTCCATAATCCCTCTCTCCAATGTGATATCCAATTTTTCTTTATTTAAATCGTTTGATACCCTCATCACCTTACTCTTATCTATGTTCACTTTCAACTTTCTACCTTTACACACCCTCCCAAACTCGTCCACTAACCTTTGCAACTTTTCTTTAGAATCTCCCATAAGCACAGTATCATCAGCAAAAAGTAACTGTGTCAACTCCCATTTTGCATTTGATTCCCCATAATTTAATCCCACCCCTCTCCCCAACACCCTAACATTTACTTCTTTTTACAACCCCATCTATAAATATATTAAACAACCATGGTGACATTACACATCCCTGTCTAAGACCTACTTTTACCGGGAAGTAATCTCCCTCTCCTACACACCCTAACCTGAGCCTCACTATCCTCATAAAAACTCTTTACAGCATTCAGTAACCTACTATCTATTCCATACACTTGCAACATTTGCCACATTGCTCCCCTATCCACTCTATCATAGGCTTTTTCTAAATCCATAAATGCAATGAATACTTCCCTACCTTTATCTAAATACTGTTCACATACATGCTTCAATGTAAACACTTGATGTACTCATCCCCTACCCACTCTAAAGCCTCCTTGCTCATCTGCAATCCTACTCTCTGTCTTACCTATAATTCTTTCAATAATAACCCTACTGTACACTTTACCTGGTATACTCAGTAAACTTATTCCCCTATAATTCTTAAAGTCTCTTTTATCCCCCTTCCCTTTATATAAAGGAAATATACACGCTCTCTGCCAATCCTTAGGTACCTTCCCCTCTTTCATACATTTATTAAACAAAAATACCAACCACTCCAACACTATATCTCCCCCTGCTTTTAACATTCCTGTCATGATCCCGTCAGTTCCAGCTGCTTTACCCTCTTTCATTCTACGTAATGCATCACGCACCTCTCCCACATTCACCTCCTGCTCTTCTTCACTCCTAAATGAAGTTATACCTCCCTGGCCAGTGCATGAAATTACCGCCTCCCTTTTTTCATCGACATTTAAAAGTTCCTCAAAATATTCCCGCCATCTACCCAATACCTCCAGCTCATTATCTACTAACTCCCCTACTCTGTTTTTAACTGACAAATCCTTTTGTTCCCTAGGCTTTCTTAACTTGTTTATCTCACTCCAAAACTTTTTCTTATTTTCCGCAAAATTTCTTGACAGTGCCTCTCCCACTCTTTCATCTGCTCTCCTTTTGCACTCTCCCACCACTCTCTTCACCTTTCTTTTACTTTCCATATACTCTGCTCTTCTTACAACACTTCTGTTTTGTAAAAACCTCTCATAAGCTACCTTTTTTCATTTATCACACCCTTTACTTCTTCATTCCACCACTCACTCCTCTTTCCTCCTGCACCCACCCTCCTATAGCCACAAACTTCTAAACCACATTCTAATACTGCATTTTTAAAACTATCCCAACTCTCTTCAACCCCCCTTCACTACTCATACTTGCACTCATCCCCCTTTCTGCCAATAGTTGCTTATATCTCACTCTAACTTCCTCCTCCCTTAGTTTATACACTTTTACCTCTGTCTTACTTGCTGTTGCCATTTTCTTTTTGTCCCATCTACCTTTTATTCTAACTGTAGCTTCAACTAAATAATGATCCGATATATCCGTTGCCCCTCTATAAACATATACATCCTGAAGCCTACTCATCAACCTTTTATCCACCAATACATAATCTAACAAACTACTTTCATTATGCGCTATATCATACCTTGTATACTTATTTATCCTCTTTTTCATAAAATATGTATTACTTATTACCAAACCTCTTTCTACACATAGGTCAATTAACTTTTCCTCATTTACATTTACCCCTGGCACCCCAAATTTACCTACTACTCCCTCCACAACTTTTTACCCACTTTAGCATTTAGATCCCCAACCACATGTACTCTCTCATTTGGTTCAAAACTCCCCATGCACTCACTCAACATTTCCCAAAATCTCTCTCTCTCCTCTACACTTCTCTCTTCTCCAGGTGCATAAACACTTACTATAACCCACTTTTCACATCCAACCTTTATTTTACTCCTTGAATTTATACATTTATATCCCCTCTTTACCTGCCATAACTGATTATTCAACATTATTGCCACTCCTTCTTTAACTCTAACTCTATTTGAAACCCCTGAAACTTTCGTACCCCCTTCAGCTTTGTCTCACTTAAAGCCAGGACATCCAGCTTCTTTTCATTCATAACATCTACAATCATCTCTTTCTTATCATTTGCACAACATCCACACACATTCAAACATCCCACTTTGACGGTTTTCTTCTTTTTCTTTTTAGTAAATCTATACAGGAAAAGGGGTTACTAGCCCATTGTTCCCGGCATTTTAGTTGACTTTTACAACACGCATGGCCTACGGAGGAAAGATTCTTATTCCACTTCCCCATGGATATGAATGGAAAAGCAATAAGAACAAGAACTATTAAGATAAAATCAAAACAAACTCAGATGAGTGTGTATGCATAAACGTGTACATGTATTTGTAGTGTGACCTAAGTGTAAGTAGAAATAGCAAGACGTACCTGAAATCTTGCATGTTTATGAGACAGAAAAAAGACACCAGCAATCCTACCATCATGTAAAACAAATACAGGCTTTCGTTTTACACTCACTTGGCAGGACGGCAGTACCTTCCTGGTTGGTTGCTGTCTACCAACCTATGTACTACTGTATACAGTGGACCCCCGGTGTTCGTGATGCTCCAAACTCGAACAATTATGTAAGTGTATTTTTGTAAGTGCTTTTGTAAGTGTATTTTTGGGGTCTAAAAGGACTAGTCTAATTTACATTATTCCTTATGGGAACAAATTCGTTTGGTAACGGCACTTGAACAGCATTCTGGAACGAATAAATCACGAAAACCGGGGGTCCACTGTATATATTTATTAATATTAGATAGTAGTATGAGCACATATTTTGTATATTAAGTAAGTTCAAGCTTTTGAAGTGTGGGGGAGTGTGTTGTCTGGCACTGGAGTGGGTGATAGTCTGCACAGCAGCTTTTTGTTGGGTTATTAATGGTTTTGGTTGATTTGGTGTAGCAGATCCCCAGACAATTATCATAGGTGAGGTAGGGGTAGATTAGAGAGTGGTACAATGTAAGTAGTGTTGTTTGAGGTACATAAAAAGTTATCTTGGAGAGGAAAAGTTACTTTAGTGATTGGAGTGTCTACAGTGTGTATTTTGGACTCTGATAGTTGAAGTGGCAGTTTTTTACACTTATTTATTAGAAAAGAAGGCATATTAGTGAGGAACTGGGTCAGTTTGAGCAATGGAATTGCTCAAACTGGTATCAAACGATATCAAACTGGTATCAAACGGCAATTCCATTGCTCAAAGCAATGGAATTGTCGTTTCCCACCAAGGCAGGGTGGCCCGACAAAGAAAAACTTTCATCACTCACTCCATCACTGTCTTGCCAGAGGCGTGCTTACACTACAGCTACAAAACTGCAACATTTACACCCCTCCTTCAGAGTGCTGGCACTGTACTTCCCATCTCCAGGAATCAAGTCTGGCCTGCCAGTTTCCCTGAAACCCTTGCTTACACTCCAACAGCATGTCAAGTCCTAAAAACCATTTGTCTCCATTTGCTCCTATCTAACACGTTCACGCACGCTTGCTGGAAGTCCAAGCCCCTCGCACACAAAACCTCCTTTACCCCCTCCCTCCAACCTACCCCGCCTTCCCTCCACTACAGATTTATACACACTCGAAGTCATTCTATTTTGTTCCATCCTCTCTACATGTCCAAACCATCTCAATAACCTCTCCTCAGCCCTCTGGATAATAGTTTTGGTAATCCCACACCTCCTCCTAATCTCCAAACTACGGATTCTCTGCATTATATTCACACCACACGATTGCCCTCAGACATGACATCTCCACTGCCTCCAGCCTTCTCCTTGTTGCAACATTCACAACCCAAGTCTCACACCCATACAAGAGTGTTGGTATAACTTTTCTCTCATACATTCCCCTCTTTGCTTTCATGGATAAAGTTCTCTGTCTCCACAAGCTCCTCAATGCACCACTCACCTTTTTCCCCTCGTTAATTCTATGATTGACCTCATCCTTCATAGACCCATCTGCTGACACATCCACTCCCAAATATCTGAACACATTCACCTCCTCCATACACTCTCCCTCCAATCTGATATCCAATCTTCCGTTATCTAATTTTTTGTTATCCTCATCACCTTACTCTTTCCTATATTCACTTTTAATTTCCTTCTTTTTACATACCCTACCAAACTCATCCACCAACCTCTGCAACTTCTCTTCAGAATCCCCCAAAAGCACAGTGTCATCAGCAAAGAGCAACTGTGACAACTCTCACTTTGTATTAGATTCTTTATCTTTTAACCCCACACCTCTTGCCAATTCCTGAGCATTCACTTCTCTTATAACTCCATCTATAAATATATTGAACATCCATGGTGACATCACACATCCGTGTCTAAGGCCTACTTTTACTGGGAAATAATCTCCCTCTCGCCTACATACTCTAACCTGAGCCTCACTATCCTCGTAAAACCTTTTCACCGCTTTCAAATTCAAATTATTTCTTTTATGCAGTGTACAGATAATGTAGCTTAGTTTACATGTAATAAAATATAGTTAGGCACAAAAGAAAGCCAATACGTTGCAATGCACTTTGGCCTCAGTGTGTGAAATTGCAATTACAGTGGACCCTCGGTTTTCGTTCACCTCCAAACTCGAAAAATTATGTAAGTGTATTTTCGTAAGTGCTTTTGTAAGTGTATTTTTGGGGGTCTGAAATGACAAATCTAATTTACATTTGTCCTTATGGGAACAAATTCTTTCGGTAACGGCACTCAAACAGCATTCTGGAAAGAATTTTCAACGAAAACCGAGGGTCCACTGTACATAGTTCACCTGACCTGCAACTTTCTGCCTGCATAATTCTGCAAGTTTTTCTTCAAGTTTAGCATTTTTATGGCATTACCTTAGAAAAGGGTTCTCTACCATTTTATTTTACTTTTTTTTAAATTGTAACACTGATTTTTAATTTCATGGATCACAACAGCAAAAGGGTTAAGTAGACACATTTATTAAATCTGGATGCATACATGCAGGGTAAAAAAAAAAAAAAAAGTTTATATACATCATAAAGTAGATCATTTGTTGCATCCCACATGTAGCATGTTGTTTTCGGTGAGTAGATTACTTTAGTGGTATGACTAAACACTTACATTTGAGTTGAATAATGGCATTTAAGTTTTCACATTTAATTTTTTTATTAAAACAATGAAACTCTTTATTTCTTGAAGTCATACATAGCTATTACAGTGAATAGGGTAATAGTTTGCTTGTGTGCAGTTTTGAGATTACAATTTCTTTATGTTGTAAGGACAGGCCCTTATTTTGTGAAATGTTTTGGGCAGACTGAAACTGGTACTTATGAATTAGTTAATGCTGGTACTAACATGCAAATTTAGGTATTGTGTGGCAATTCAGCATGAATATTTTCTGCATGTTATATGGTCATTTAGGTTACAGTGGATGGTTTAGATTACAATGGTGATAGTAAGTGAATAAGCTAGCAGTTAAGATACAATTAACTTAGCAGATAATTGGGAGGTAAAGTTTTTTTATTCTTTATGTGGGGTGTTCTGAATTTTTGGTCCTTTGATTTACATGGAGTGTTTACTCAGGTTAAGTCATACATGTGGAATATCAAAGAAATATTTATTTCTAGAGTTATATCTCTGTGTTCTGTTACATCTCTCCAGGAATTATTGAAACTCAGGGTTGATATTTGTGTTGAATGTATATTAATTTGCATAGAAGTATGTGTGAATTCTTTGTATATTAAGTTGGTTCAGGTAGATGCATAAGACACATGTGCAACATATCTTTATTGTGGAAACGTTTCACCAACCAGTGGCTTTTTCAGTCCAATACACAATAATAATGGAGATGGTGGAAAACATGAAAAAGTAGTTTGAGGTGAGCAATACCACACGCAGCCTTGATGAATCTGTAGATGATGATGGAAGATTTGAAGTAGTAGTTTCGGGTAATCAGTTCTTCAGCCTTGTTAGATGGTGTTCAGACCATCAGTTATGATGAATCTTAAGTTTTAAGTAGATGCTTAACCCTTTGGGGGTCGACAGGCCTTCTTGGAAACACGTTCTCAGGGTCGAAAATTTTTTGGAAAAAAAATAATTTTTTCTTATGAAATGATAGAGAATCTTTTTCCGACCATAACGACACCAAAAGTATGAAATTTGAATGAAAATTTACGGAATTATGCTCTCGTGAAGTTATCAGAATTGAAGATGTTTACGCATCGGCGATTTCGCCCACTTTGAGCCCTATTTTTGGCCAATTCCAATGTTCCAGTCCACTAAAATCATAGTTATTTCGCTAGAACTCCATTTCTTCTATCGATTGAGTACAAGAAACTGTCTATTTACCAATTTCAACTACCCAAAATAGTGGTCAGAAAATGGCAATTTGGCCAATTTCACACAAATTTCAAAAGATGCCAATTTCTAAATAGGGTCCAGAATAAACAAGGCAGACATTCCTGGCACTAAAATAACATCTTCTCTGTTAATTAGTCATGTCTCCAGGCCCCTCTTACATTACTTTTGCTTTCCATTTTGAATTTTTATTCTCACAAAAAATAGAAGATTTACTGTTATGTATACAACTGCATCATTGTAAAAATGGTATAAATAATATCATCGCACTTGTGCAAGAATATTAGACTCGCCAGTTGATGTGTATTGGACACATGGTGTGATTTGTTTACTCTTGAACATCGGCTAAAATTGAACATTTTCGCTACTTTGAGCTCAATTTCAAGGTACTTGTCATTGTCAAACCAATCAAAATCATCTCTATTTCTGTAATATATCTTCCATTCTATCAAATGAGACCAAGAAAACGAGAATACATCAATAAATACCATACGAAAATAGACTGCAAAGTCGCTGTTTTAAACGAAAAAACAGTCAGAGTTTTTTTTCTCATTATGCAGTGTGTGCTGCAGGATTTTTTTTATGCTGCGCACACTGACCACACAGACCCATTCTTTCATATGTAGGCCTACCAGCCGTTTCCCGCTTAATTTGAGGCCGCTAGAATTTACGCGTACTAGTACGGCACCGACCCCTGCTCGTAAAACGTACTAGTACGGCACCGACCTCGAAAGGGTTAAATTGTATGCAAGGACTAGAATTAAATAGCATGTAAATTTTAGGATTACTTTGCTTGAAATGCTTTGCATAATAGGTAGCTTTCTATTGAACATGCATTTGTTAAAATTTTATTTGTATTGTTAAGTTTCAAAACTAAGAAAATGATTTGTATATCTAACTACTGTAACTTCTATGTATGATTGATAGAAATAAACATATTATTTTATTTCATTTATTTAGTCAGTGACTATCAGTCCAATGCAGAGAATTATCCTGGAGATGGTGAGAGAAATGAAGTACTGTAGTAGTCTGAGGTGATCAGAACCTCAGCCTTGATGTACTGTAGTAGTCTGAGGTGATCAGAACCTCAGCCTTGATGTACTGTAGTAGTCTGAGGTGATCCGAACCTCAGCCTTGATGAATATGTAGGAGACAGTGGAAGGCTTGAAGTAGCTGGTTCAAGTTGGAAAAGTTTATTCAAGTCTTTAAATAGTGGAGGGGTGTGTTGCCTGGAATCAGACTGAGTGATTACAGGCATAATTCGCTAGTATGGTGAGTTAGATTCCAGACCACCACCATAAAGCGAATATCACCTTAGAGCATATCACAGCTTTTTTTTCACTTGCCAGTGTATATAAAAGCCTAAGAACATATCTACACTATCATTTATTAAGTGCAAAATAGTGCTAGGCCTAACAAAATGATACAAAAGTAAAAATAACTAAAAATTGCTACTATACTGTATGTACAGTGGACCCTCGCTATTCGAACATAATCCATTCCAGGAGCTTGTTCTTAACACGAAATGTTCGAAAGGCGATTTAATATTTCCCATAAGAAATAATGGAAATACAATTAATCCGTTCCTGCTGTCAGGAGGCATGACAAAATAGTACTTCACTGTGAAGCTCTTATCAACTCTACAGCTTATTTATAATAATAATATAATAATAGGTAGTAGGTTGGTAGACAGCAACCACCCAGGGAGGTACTACCATCCTGCCAGGTGACTGTGAAACAGAAACCTGAAACTGTTTTACATGATGGTAGGATTGCTGGTGTCTTTTTTCTGTCTCATAAACATGCAAAATTTCAGGTACGTCTTGCTACTTCTACTTACACTTAGGTCACACTACGCAAACATGTACACATTTATGTATACACACTCATCTGAGTTTTCTTTGATTTTATCTTAATAGTTCTTGTTCTTATTGCTTTTCCTTTCATATCCATGGGGAAGTGGAATAAGAATCTTTCCTCCGTAAGCCATGCGTGCTGTAAAAATCAACTAAAATGCCGGGAACAATGGGCTAGTAACCCCTTTTCCTGTATAGCTTACTAAAAAAAAGAAGAAAACCGTCAAAGTGGGATGTTTGAATGTGCGTGGATGTTGTGCGAATGATAAGAAAGAGATGATTGTAGATGTTATGAATGAAAAGAAGCTGGATGTCCTGGCTTTAAGTGAGACAAAGCTGAATGGGGTAGGAGAGTTTCAGTGGTGAGAAATAAATGGGATTAGATCAGGGGTTTCAAATAGAGTTAGAGCTAAAGAAGGAGTGGCAATAATGTTGAATAATCAGTTATGGCAGGTAAAGAAGGAATATAAATGTATATTTTCAAGGATTATGTGGAGTAAAATAAAGGTTGGATGTGAAAAGTGGGTTATAGTAAGTGTTTATGCACCTGGAGAAGAGAGAAGTGTAGAGGAGAGAGAGAGATTTTGGGAAATGTTGAGTGAGTGTGTGGGGAGTTTTGAACCAAGTGAGAGAGTAATTGTGGTTGGGGATCTTAATGCTAAAGTGGGTAAAAATGTTGTGGAGGGAGTAGTAGGTATATTTGGGGTGCCAGGGGTAAATGTAAATGGGGAACCATTAATTGAGCTATGTGCAGAAAGAGGTTTGGTAATAAGTAATACATATTTTATGAAAAAGAGGATAAATAAATATACAAGGTATGATATAGCACGTAAGGAAAGTAGTTTGTTGGATTATGTATTGGTGGATAAAAGGTTGATGAGTAGACTTCAGGATGTACATGTTTATAGAGGGGCAACGGATATATCAGATCATTATTTGGTAGTAGCTACAGTTAGAGTAAAAGGTAGATGGGACAAAAAGAAAATGGCAACAGCAAGTAAGAGAGAGGTAAAAGTGTATAAACTAAGGGAGGAGGAAGTTAGGGTGAGATATAAGCAACTATTGGCAGAAAGGTGGGCTAGTGCAAGTATGAGTAGTGGGGTTGAAGAGAGTTGGGATAGTTTTAAAAATGCAGTATTAGAATGTGGGGCAGAAGTTTGTGGCTATAGGAGGGTGGGTGCAGGAGGAAAGAGGAGTGAGTGGTGGAATGAATAAGTAAAGGGTGTGATAAAAGAGAAGAAGGTAGCTTATGAGAGGTTTTTACAAAACAGAAGTGTTAATAGAAGAGCAGAGTATATGGAGAGTAAAAGAAAGGTGAAGAGAGTGGTGAGAGAGTGCAAAAGAAGAGCGGATGAAAGAATAGGAGAGGCTCTGTCAAGAAATTTTGCTGAAAACAAGAAAAAATTTTGGAGTGAGGTAAACAAGGTAAGAAAGCCTAGGGAACGAATGGATTTGTCAGTTAAAAACAGAGTAGGGAAGTTAGTAGATGGGGAGCTGGAGGTATTGGGTAGATGGCGAGAATATTTTGAGGAACTTTTAAATGTCGATGAAAAAAGGAAGGCGGAAATTTCATGTACTGGCCAGGGAGGTACAACATCGTTTAGGAGTGAAGAAGAGCAGGATGTGAGTGTGGGAGAGGTGCGTGAGGCATTACGTAGAATGAAAGGGGTAAAGCAGCTGGAATTGACGGAATCATGACAGAAATGTTTAAAGCAGGGGGATATAGTGCTGGAGTGGTTGGTATTTTTGTTTAATAAATGTATGAAAGAGGGAAGGTACCTAGGGATTGGCAGAGAGCATGTATAGTTCCTTTATATAAAGGGAAGGGGATAAAAGAGATTGTAAGAATTATAGGGAATAAGTTTACTGAGTATACCAGGTAAAGTGTATGGCAGGGTTATTATTGAAAGAATTAGAGGTAAGACAGAGAGTAGGATTGCAGATGAGCAAGGAGGCTTTAGAGTGGGTAGGGGATGTGTAGATCAAGTGTTTACAGTGAAGCATATATGTGAACAGTATTTAGATAAAGGTAGAGAAGTTTTTATTGCATTTGTGGATTTAGAAAAGGCATATGATAGAGTGGATAGGGGAGCAATGTGGCAAATGTTGCAAGTGTATGGAATAGGTAGTAAGTTACTGAAGGCTGTAAAGAGTTTTTATGAGGATAGTGAGGCTCAGGTTAGGGAGTGTGTAGGAGAGAGGGAGATTACTTCCCGGTAAAAGTAGGTCTTAGACAAGGATGTGTAATGTCACCGTGGTTGTTTAATATATTTATAGATGGGGTTGTAAAAGAAGTAAATGCTAGGGTGTTGAGGAGAGGGTGGGATTAAATTTTGGAGAATTAAATGCAAATGGGAGTTGACACAGTTACTTTTTGCTGATGATACTGTGCTTATGGGAGATTCTAAAGAAAAGTTGCAAAGGTTAGTGGACGAGTTTGGGAGAGAGTGTAAAGGTAGAAAATTAAAATTGAACATAGATAAGAGTAAGGTGATGCGGGTATCAAACGATTTAAATAAAGAAAAATTGGATATCACATTAGAGAGAGGGATTATGGAAGAAGTAAATGTTTTCAGATATTTGGGAGTTGACGTGTCAGCGGATGGGTTTATGAAGGATGAGGTTAACCATAGAATTGATGAAGGAAAAAGGTGAGTGGTGCGTTGAGGTATCTGTGGAGACAAAAACGTTATCCATGGAGGCAAAGAAGGGAATGTACGAAAGTATAGTGGTACCAACACTCTTATATGGGTGTGAAGCATGGGTTGCAAATGCTGCAGCGAGGAGGAGGCTGGAGGCAGTGGAGATGTCCTGTCTAAGGGCAATGTGTGGTGTAAATATTATGCAGAAAATTCGGAATGTGGAAATTAGGAGAAGGTGTGGAGTTACTAAAAGTATTTGTCAGAGGGCTGAAGAGGGGTTGTTGAGGTGGTTTGGTCATTTAGAGAGAATGGATCAAAGTAGAATGACTTGGAGAGCGTATAAATCTGTAGGGGAAGGAAGGCGGGGTAGGGGTCGTCCCTAGAAAAGGTTGGAGGAAGGGGTAAAGGAGGTATTGTGGGCGAGGGGCTTGGACTTCCAGCAAGCATGTGTGAGCGTGTTAGATAGGAGTGAATGGAGACAAATGGTTTTTGGGACATGACGATCTGTTGGAGTGTGAGCAGGGTAACATTGTGTGAAGGGATTCAGGGAAACCAGTTAATTGATTTAGTTGGACTTGAGTCCTGGAAATGGGAAGTACAATGTCTGCACTTTAAAGGAGGGGTCTAGGATAGTGACAGCTGGGAGGGACAATTCTCAGCTGTTGTATCTGAGCTCCTCTGCAAAGACAGTGATTATGTATGTGTGTGGTGATAGTGTTGAATGATGATGAAAGTATTTTCTTTTTGGGGATTTTCTTTCTTTTTGGGTCACCCTGCCTCGGTGGGAGACGGCCGACTTGTTGAAAAAAAAAATAATAATAATAATAATAGTTTATTTAGACATGATACAATGTTGTTATTTAGACATGATACATAGTTAGGTATAAATGAGGTGTACATGCCAAAAGCCCCTAATATGCTGTGCATTGTGGGCATTCTTAAGACTAATTAATAGTAGACTACATGGTAAAAAATTATGGTTGATAATTTACAAAATAGGTATAATTGTGTATGTAAGTTGTAAAATTTGAACATAAGTTGAACATAATAATTTATTAATTGTTGCAATGCAATTAATTGAATGAGATCAAACAATTTAAAACAATTAGTTGCATTGCATTTTCAGTTTATATGGTCATTATATAAGTTACACAGAGTACAAGAGAGTGAATTATTTTTTTGTTAATGTTATAGAAACAGTTAGCTCAATATGCATTATTTATAATAGGTTTTTACATTTTAGTGATTAATCAACTTTGTTAGGAATGTTTGATATTGTGCACCTAGATTTGGGTGAGAAG